>JAQQZY010000003.1:15359007-15371244 GCA_030068375.1 Ostorhinchus rueppellii | reverse complement strand
GTACCCGGAGAAAACCCACGCAGACACGGGGAGAACATGCAAACTCCACACAGAAAGGTCCCAAGGATCGCCCGGGACTACACTACAAACATCCCATTAAAATTAGAAAATTATCTGAAAAAACTGTTGGATTATGTGGTTTCCAATCATTTAAAAAAAAAAAGGTCAAAACTTGTACTTTCCTGCCTCAGAAGGACATAGTAACATGAAGGCAAAATTAAAAGGATTCAATTTTAAGTGTTGAATATACAGACATTTTAAAATATAATTACATGTATTAAAATGAGACTAGGAAGTTTTATGCCACAAATTGTTCTTTTTATTTAGATTTTTATTCAATGCCTGCTACTCATCCTTTCTTGAGCTCCTGTTGATATTGGTCAGATTTTCTCTCCTGTTCCAGCTATGACCAGGCCTGACCAGCAGGGGGCTCCCTCTGTCGGTCCAGGTATTGGCTGGAGTCGTGATTACCAGTTGTGGTTGTGAGTCATTTCTCAGTACCACGGTGTCCTGTGCCTTCCACGTGGTGCTGAGTCATTCTCTGCCGGGGAGAGGACATGTAGGGCAGGCTTCTGACTGACATTCCTAATGAGCACACACTGTCTGGGAAACACCAAGTGTGTTTATCACCAAATGTGAGGTGAGAGCATTGGAGCTCAGTTTCAAAGTACAACTAAAAAATCCTATTTTGTTCCAGGGGCTTCCAGTGACGACCCAAAGCAAAACTCTGTTTACGCGAGACAAAATAAAAGGCAGAAACAGACAGACATATGCTTTTTATTTGATTTTATTTATCTTTAAAGAACCAATACGAATTGGGGATGTTTTCAAAATGGGTACAATGATAAAAAACTGACCATATTCATTCTTCTCCACGTTGTCTTTCAGATTGGATCTTAGGCTCTGCGAATACGAGTTAAATATGCATATTTAGGGAAGTCCTACTGTAGCCCTGTTAAGAAGAACGAATGGGGGAGAAGTACCTGTTGCAGTTTTTTTTTTTTTTTCTCTTCATGCTTATCTGCCTGAATGACAATCAGAAAACGTGTGTATGTATGCGTGTGTGTGTGTGTATGTATGTGTGTAGGGTGTCAGCAGGGTTTCTGTGGGATCGTCTGAGGTGGACTGATTATTGCACTCCAACATGATAAAAAAAAAAAAAAAAAGAAAAGAAAAACACATGGCTCTTGAATACTAAAAAAAAAAAAATTGGATAACAAAAGTGTCCTTTACCCCTGCCAAACTCTTAACTGCCACACATATCATAACTTGTGAATAAATATTGCAGACACAGTTAAACTCAGTGAACCCCTAAACTCAAAGTGACTTTAAGCAAGTGAAGGGTAAAAGGAAAACATTACTGCATTTTCAGGTGAACCTCGAGTTTTTTGTGCAAAAAAAAAAAAAAAGAAAGACCCCAATACCAAAATGGACAATCACAATGTGTTCAAAAAAGTTTAAAAAATATTTCAAAAAAGGTACATTTTTCTGGCCAGATCTTAATATCTATAGTTACTGTAAAATGTTTTTTAATTACATTTTCATCACCATCGTTTGTGTAAAAAAAAAAAAAAAAATTCACAAAATGGAAAAAATGTTACCCAATAATTACAACTGAAAAGAAAAAAAAAAGAAAAGAAAAAGGAAACAGGATGGACTCAAGTTGAAAAATTGTGGCCCGTGGTTGAGCAGTGTAACCGGGAGGCGGGCCTATCTGTGTGCTTTGACCTTCCATTCATTGGTTCGGCTGGTGGATCCCCAGATCTGGATTCATTCATTCAATCACTCGCTTTCTCTCTGATCAATAAACCATGACTCAGTGTTAACAAATCATCACAATAATTACTGATAGCACTCTCTTCATCTGTTATCTCCCCTTGTTGGAAGATTACCAACTAAATGCGCATAGAAAGATGCACTGACGGGCAGCCTACTGCACACAGCAGTGTTGGCCGTTAGTATCCTTAAACCGCAGACGCATTTTGGGTCTGTATTTCTCGAGGTAAAGAAGCTGTTTGGAGTTGAAGGCTCCACGTCTCTTCCTATGAAAAAAAAAGAAAAAAAAAAAAAAAGAAAAAAAAAGAGCAGGCGTTAATAAACCAACACCTATACAAGCAAAATATTAACCTCATTTTTCCATGTATACATCAATCATGGAAAATTGGGGTTGGACTATATAATCCTGCTTCTTCCTACTCTATTTGGGTCATAAGGTGTTGAAGAGCCAGTGACGTAGATGAACACTGTGGGACTTTCTGCTGCCTTCCGTGTTCTAGACCAGTAGTTCTGAACTGGTCTGGCTTCAGGACCCGCTCTCACCCCTTAAAGATTAGCCATGACCCAAGTCAATAAAAGTTCAACTTCTCAGATGTATTTAATAAAATGATGATGCGTTTTGAACCTGAGATACAACAGAATATCACAGAAGACTAGTTTAATGATAAACCAAACTGAATATGGAAATATTCACTTTAACACTAAATTGGGTACGTTTTAACCAAAACCAAAAATGTGGACACAGTTAAAAAAAATGTAAGTGGATTCAATCACTTAGTCAAGAATGAAACACACTGGGGTTTTTGTCCTCTGTATCTGATCTGTATTTGATGTAGTTGTCATACCCGAGTTTTGCCATAATTTCAATAGAAACTTTTGGGTTTTCTTTTATACTGTGAAATATCTGCTGTTAATGAGCATGACAGTACTTTACTGCCACCTACTGTTGAGGAGTGTGAATGGACAGCACTCAGCTCAATTTAAAAAAAAAATAAAAAAAAAAATTAAACAAAGCACAGAATTGGTTTCTTAACATCGTTTTTTGCCCAGACAAAGGCCCATGACCAACCCAGGGTTCTCCCCAGAAATGTATACTATCCTGGCGGCAGGGGGGGGTCTCACCTCAGAAGAAAGTCTCGCACTAAAACCTCACAATACACGCAATTCTGCGAGATTTCAAAGGAAAAACAACATGGCGCTGGAAAATGGAGCGCATCCCTGCAAACCCAAGGGATTTCAGTAGATTTTAGTAAAATTGTTGGGGGAAAATAGAAAATAAAAAAATTGAAAATGAGTATAGCGGCGCTGAGCTAGCAGTACCCTGGCACAGCGCTGTTCCATTGTCTGGGGAGAACCCTGCAACCAGTTGTGAATTACTGTTCTAGAGTGTTCCGTTAAGATCTGCGGATCTCTTTCCCTTTGGTTTATCTTTGTTTTGTTCCTGCTTATGTTTGAAATCAAGTTCATCATTAATCTACTACAAATACTACAGTATTTGTCCATTTGTAAAAAAAAAAAACAAAAAAAAAAAAACTTCCCTTTAGAATACATTCATATTACACCATAAAAAGCAAGATTTCTGCAGTTTGTAAGAAGTTTAACTGAAACCTCTTCATGCAATTTCAGACCTACTGCAATTTTGGAAAAACAAAATAATCACCCAGTTAAATTTGTAGAAATCTGAATAAAGGAGTGTGGTGTCAAACAGCTCGCTGATATCTTAGTTGGGTTTATACGACTGGTGTTCAGCTACTGTGTGTTAAGTCCACAGCCTCTACGCTTTTAATGCCAGCCCAAGTGCTATCTGGAGATCAGCGACTGGAGATAAGTGTGTTAGTGCACAGTGGGTTGTGCTGAGGCTGGACTGTGACGATGCTCCTGATGTTCATGCACAACAGTCCGGAATGAAGGCAGACATCTGACATCCTGGGTTATTCTGCTATTTTTACATTTAAGCATGTTCTGATACAAGAGGCAGCGGACTTCAGCTGTTATTTTCAATGGATTAGAAACTACCGTTGGTGAAAACTGTTTTACTTCTGGAAGGAGCTGCTGTTTTAATGAGAAGACACCCATGTTGTCCACTCCTGATCAAAATTTTAGGACCAGGTGAAAAATTGCAAGGATTTACATTTTGGATCTCAAAAAGGTTCAGAGTTAAAGAAGAAACGGGAATAAGATTTAAAAACACATTTGAGTGAGGTTGGAAACATAAATTAAACTGAAACACGCTGTTCATCAGCCCATCAAAAGTGAAAGACCACAGTCTTTAAAAGCCAAAATCTGTGAAAAAAAATGTGAATTCGATGTCATTTTCTGTCAGGTATTCATAAGGGATGCCCCCTGCAACATGTCCACATAGCCAGCCGTTTGACCTCCCTGCACAACCTGAAACTCCAAAAAGCTTTTTAGGCCTTTGCCATCAGGAGGGTCATGACAGTGTGAATACCTGACACAAAATGACATTGAATCCACACTGATGTGCAGAATTTGGCTTTTAAAAAGGCTGTGGTTTTAAACTTTCTATCAGCTTATGAACAGATAATTTTTTTTTTTCCAATAAATTGCTTACTCAAATTATTTTTTCTCACTCCCATTTCTTCAATTTTTCAACTGGTCTTAAAATTTTGATCAGGAATTTATTAACCCACGCTTCGTTGTGACTGGGTGTGCTTTGATAGATTCTGTGCTGCAAAAAGTATTAGTTCCATATTGATTTAATTTGTTTCCAATTTACTATTTAAGACAATTATGATTAATGGGCTATACTTTTTAAAGTCCTGCCAAAAACCTTACAAAAGTAACAGTAAGTCATAATGTCTATAAGTTCTCATTCTTCTTTTTTTAAGTTCAACAAAACTAGCAAAATTAGTCCAGCTGGACCAAAAAACACTACCAAGAAGAACAAAAAAGCATAATAATGCAGATAATAAGAACTATATTTGTTGGTCCAAATATATGCTGTTACTATGCATGTATGTATGTATTCAGCACAATTTATGGGAACAATTTACTGATTCAAGCCTTAAATCTTTATTGAGACAGGGAAGTCGAGAAATAGGGAGTACTTACTGCCTTATGAACTGCACAGCATCCTCATACTTCATCCCAGACTCAATGAGGGCCAAGGCCACCAAGACTGGAGCGCTGAGAGACACAGAAATGGACCGGTTGAAGAAGATGGTGAGAGAATCAAAAGGAGGAGAGAAGAAGAAATGCCAAGGTTCACATGGCTCCATAGTAATATGGGAGGGGGGTGGGGGGTGGTCAAACCTGGGAAACAAGCCTGGGAAATCAACAGGGGGGCACAAGATCACTGTTGCCCTGGGGCACTGTACTCACACCCTGTGCTGCACACACAGAACTGATAAGTTTCAGGAAGACAACTTCTCCTTTCTCAGCAGAGGAGAAGGTACGTGTAAAAAAAATAAATATGCAAACTTTGTGGACCGCATGGCAAGTCAAGTCTGACTGCTGACTGAGCAGTTCCTTTACAGGGCTTTCCCCTCACACAAATGTCATGACAGATAGTATGTGAGAAAGGACAGAGACAGTGAATAGAACAGTGTGTGAGTGTGAAAGGAGGAGTTTGACACCTCTTACTCCTAAGACCTGAAAAGAAATACCACCGCCTTACGTCAAAGCCTAGTGACTGCAGTAAACACAACACAAGGAAGTAGAGGAGCTGAATTCTGAAAATGCAAGTCTAACCAAATACTGGGAGTTATACAACCTCTGGAATGCCACAGCAATGCAAAATGCTGGAAGCCATTGGGATCTCATTGGCTTGTTGTGCATTTGTGGTCAGTAAAGACATTTTCACACCAACTCCCCCACATCATGTGCCTCTGCTTTCTTTGTCATCACACTTATGTTGTTATTTAGCATTAACTGGTTTGTAATTTACTGTCACATTGGTGAATATGTTCCTGCATATCTGCACATCAACTATGCAGCCCCGTGACCAAGAGGAAGATCACATGCAAATGCAATTTCCTCTGGTTTTTAAGTTCGCACAGACAACAGTAACAGACCAATGTTTATTATTAATACAGCACTGACAGGAAGAGGAACAGAAAACAAACACTGCGATTCTGAGCACAACAGGTAGTTCAATTACTTCTCAGTGAGGGTGTGTCCAACACAGGCTGGAACAGCTGATTCCCATCACACATTGGTTTTTGGGAAACTCAATGAGCCACTTACCGGCCAAGCCCTGCAACACAGTGCACAGCAATGCAGCAGCCGGGTTCTTCTCGGAACTTGGTGTTCAGCAGCTTGAGCCAGTCATCTACAATCTGGGTAGGGGGAGGGGCACCATCATCGAAGGGCCAGTCCTACAGAGGATAAAAACAGAACATGTGAATGTCAAACTCAAGCATTGTTGGACGAACCAACCAGGGTTTGTACCAGCTGCCAGCATTTATCCAACATCACTTGGAGCTGGATAGCAGATCCAAATATAAAAAAGAAATAATAAATAAATATATATTAAACAGCTACGTGACGCTTAAAATATGTTGCTATGGCAACTTGGATATATAGTTTCAAGTCCATTATGTTGAAGTCAAGTTCTGTTTCCACTTTTGTAAAGATTGAGTGGTCATGTTGTGCTGAACAATAATGAAAGTATGAGTCCAATACATCACATATTACAGACAATGCAGCTGTGAAAATGCTTATTATGCAACTAACCCTTTGGCTACATAAATTACAATTTTTGTGATGCCATACTCTGTACTGGCTACACATGGACTGCACATAAAACACAGGTTTGTGAGACTTAAAATAATACGACAGTGAGCCCCTCCATTTGGGATTGCATTCCGTTTTTAGTTTTTTGAGAGGTGAGCAGTGCTGTGAAAGATGAAGATTTTCAATGAGTTTGCGTAATATGGTTAGGATCTATTGACTACAAACAGATAAAGTTACTAAGCAACTGCCAGCTGAGAGTCACCAGGGAGGTAAAGCTACATCAACAAGCTATGATAGTTTATCTTTTCTTCATTTACTTTTAACATTTCTCTGTCATTCAGTCTACTTTGTCAATCCCTTATAAAATCTGAAAGAACGCATTTGACAGAAAATAAATACCACACTGCTAATAATAGTCATTTTAAATGGTATATGCACACAGACATCTCATATGTGCTTACATGTGATGTTCAAGCTGCACTTTGAAAGACTGACATTAACAAATCCTGCCACATGCATGTGGTATACGTTTCTTACCAGAACCTGGATTCCCTCCTTCTCTACTGGAGCCTTATCGTAGGTGGCATCGCAAACTCTCACCAGCGTGTTCACCCCAAACTTCTTCAGTTCCTAGCAGGTACAAAAGAGGATTTAGGACCGGCCCAAAGAGTGGACATGTACAGAGCGCTACAAAGACAGGAAATGCCATACCTCGGTGAACTTGTTGAGTGTGGCATTGGTGGGGTTGTGGGTGATGAGGAACCTCATGCACTCGTAGGGAATCTCGACTGGAGCGGGGCGGTTCATGTTGGCGAGACGGCTTAAAAAACAATTACAATACAATACTCTTACAAAACAAAAGCGACTTTTGGCTCAGAAGTCAGCAAAGACTGCTAGGAGATTTATATACTGAGGAAAGGGTAGAATAAATAAAAATGACAACACGTGGAGAAGGATGGGTCAGGAGGACAACAGGTGTTCAGTTATGGGATGATGTACACAGAAGGATAACCAATACGATAAAACTAGTCCACAGTACTCCGGGATGTAAAAAAATGAGAGAGTACAAAACCAAAAAATGTAAAGAATAAAAAAAGAAAAAAAAAAAAAAAAAGATGGAGAGACTATCCAGGAGTCATCCAATCAGTTTACCCCATTCAGGAGAGCTGTTTGTGATTGGCTGTTCAAGGAGAAAGTTGAAAGCAAAGATTTTTCGTATCAGTTGGGGCAGGGCAGTCGTGCCAAGGACTACGCAATATCCCAGGTGGGCTTTGGAGTCAGCAGTTCCTAGTGCTGCCAGTCAGGGGGGCTTCTGGGTAGCGTAGTCCCTCAAAGGATGGCCGATTCACTTCTCCGCTGAGGTGAGGTGCTGTGCCTGGCAGAATTCTCCGCTCACACACGCCATATAGGTACGGCTCAAGTCAACACGGAAACCCTGTAGACAAGAGGATGAAGAGTTGTCAGTCTATTCAGTATGTAATACACACAATATTGATATCTGCAATCACATCAGCAATCTTTATCCCCTTAAGCCTTCCGATGTACTTGAAACAGCAAAACCCTAAAAGAAACCGTGCTTGTTACACCTTCTGAAAGCCTACAGCCCAAGTTTTCCATTTCTGAACAGCAAAAACTGGAGGTTAACCAGAACACTGTATTAATGTTGGGTGGTAAACAGAACATCTGGAATACTGGTTCCGATTTTCAGTATTGTTCACAAACTGTGTAGCTACAAAGAATATTTTTCACCCACAAAAACAGGAACCTGTGTAGAGATATTAAGGGGGTATCCAAACGACGATGGGTTTCGGAGTAAAAAAAAGGTTATCGTATGACCACTTCAACCATAAAGAATTGGCCTTTTGGACCCAAATATGGTCATTTTTGAAACTAACTCAAGGTTGAACTAATCTCAAACATGACTCTTCTATTTCTATTGTTCACAACTCATACACATCTATTCTAAAACAAAGACACCATAGCCCCAACTTCTCCCTTAACCTGCCATCTTCTTGTGTTTGTTTAGGTCACAAAAGTTTTATTGGCATGCTTTCTTTTCTGTTTTTGGTGTATTTGTAAGGCAACAGCACAGCACCACCTACAGGCCTGGCATAAACTACAGTACTTTCAGTGTTTTTTTTTTTTTTTGTGGAGACACATTTATTGACACCATGTTGTGTTTACAGAAAACTTATTTTTAAATAAACAAAAACCTTTTCCTCTCCATGTGGACAAGACCAAAGAAAGGACCTAGATTATGTACGCATACCCCTCTTACTAATAGTTTTATCTTTATAAAACAGTTTATAACCTACAAAATACAGAAGACTGATAAGCTCACAAACTCCTGCAGGTTCAAGCGAAGATATCAAATACTTTTGTCTGAAAGACTTAAAAAAAAAAAATCACTATGATCTGACTAATGAACTTGCAAAAGTAGGAAGTTTTGCACTACAGAAAGTCCCATGAAATGACACTTCATTAGTCTGAATAGTACTGAATATTAAATTTGAGTAAGAAAGATGGAAACGAGAAGTAAAAAAAGAGTGACAGGATCATACGGCAAATTGCAAATGTCTAGCCCAAGGCAGTTAATATTAAAAATACAGACTAAATGTCACAAGGAAGCGAGACAATCGAGATGGATGTAAACCTCCAATGGGGGAAATTATAGACCACAGTACTATCTAATAAAGTTCCACCGATCCAATATTGGGATCATATATCAGCACCAATATAAACATTTTAGCTGGATCAGAGATCTGTAAACCCAATTGATCCTTCCAGTTTAAATGATTGTGACACAGGCTACTTTATGCATTCTGAGTTGAGTGGAGTTGCTAACACGGACAGGCAACATGGAGCGAACTAAGGGGTCTGTGACTCAGAGGTTGAGGTGTAGTTGGAGTTTCACCGTTTAATGGCCTGGCAGACTTCTTCTCAAACTGACCGTTTATTATAAAACATGCTGCAGCTTACAGAACACAAACGGGTAACTGGCACTCAACATCTTCAAAGTGTGAAGTATTTTTTCTTTTGTTAACATGAACTAAAAGTACTTCTTGTATCGACAGACTTCAAAATAAATGCAATTCCTGAAATTCCTTCAATTTAAGCGTTTTCTCTTAATAATCATCTCCTTTGTTATGACTCTTCCAATTAGCTAACAACTGAAATACCTGAAAATAAAAAAATGCATCCTTTTAATATAAACTTAAACCAACATGAATTGCCCGTTTTTCTCTAAATTCAAATAAATTAGTCACAGAGGTATTTCAGCCTTACCACACCACGTACAGCTTCTTAAATCATCAGCGATATTGGATCATTATCGGGTATCAACCGATACACAAGGCCCCAGCATTGGCATCAGAACTGAAAGTCAGATTGGTGCATCCCTACTATCTAATCATCTAAGGCGGCATGCAAGCCAATGATTCTGCACACATGGACAAGGGGTAGCACAAATACAATCTTTTCTATTACCAAAGGTTTATTCTACTCATTTCATTTGCAGTTTTGCAACAAAGAATTACATCAATACTATGTGAAAAATGAATCACGATACAATTGAGTACAGTCTTGTATGATGTAGTACAGTCGATTTACCCCTTCAAAAGTATTTATATTGACATTTCAAGAAAAGTGAATGTATTGTCATTAAAAGTTATTATCCATGCTTAAAACAATCTTTGGTCATGAATTTTAGACTACACCACAATATGCCATGATATTGTTTCTGTCTTACAGTCTGAGTTGAATAGCTCACAGAACTGACACTACCTTTGGATAAAATCACCATCTTCCACTGCAATGGAAACTAATAATACGCACAGAACGGAGCGCACACACTTCACAAGGGTGTCTTACAGAACAGGTAATGTCTGGTCTGAAACCAGCCAGAGAGCAGCCAGTCAGACTCTGCCAAGTCCTTGACAGTCTAAACCCAGCCGCCACAAACTGGCTGGAACTGTCTCAGACCAACAGGGGAGGAGGGAGGGAAGAAGAGGGGAAAAAGGTGAAGGGGGAGTAAGGGGGTGAAAGTGGATGACAGCATTGGCTATCGTTACACTGAATACATACAAAAAGGTAGTAGGAGGAAGGTGGGGGTATAGAGAGAAAGGGCTTGGACTTTAGCACCATGTCACTGGTGGTAGTCACAAGGTGAGGATTACAGGGTGGGCAAAGCTTCAAACAGTTGCACCATTTCAGTCCCACGCTCCCGGTTTTCACCCCTCTGTGACCGACTGCTCTTGCCTTCTCTCCAATCCTTCCATTCAGGACATTTGTTCCTTTAGACCAAACAATATCAATCCATCGATCCTACTGGTTTACAGAAGGAAGAACAGACCCCTCTACGTTCAGACATAGGTGAATGAAAAGATCTGGTTTGACTTCTCATTTTAGAAGTCCAAAGTCATTATTAAACACAAAAACTCTTGGTTTTTTGTCTTGTTCCCACCCACTACCCTGCTGTCACTTATCTTCTCAGTGAACTTCCATCCACAGAGCTGCTGTCAAAGGGACCAATAAACTCATTTTCTGCCTCCATTCCCTCTCCATCTTTTATACTTGGCAGCATCACAAGAACACTTTCACTTGTTTTGATTTGTGTGTATGCGTGTGCACACGATGGCCGGGATCCTGCGCGATGGCTTTAATTACCAGCTCAGAGTAGCAGTGAGCACAAGTTTTTTGTATGAAAAAAATCCTGGCAAAACCTGGAAAAATGGTGAGCAGTAAGGTTTATTTGCTTCGGCTTCTCGTACACCAAAACTGAAATTAAAAAAAAAAAAAAAAATGGTTGGGAAAAAGAGGACACGTGTTTTTTACCTTTACAAAATCACTGGACAAAGTAGAGGAGGCACCAGCTGCACCAATACAGACCCTTAAAAAGATACCACAATGTGAAAGACGCACTAAGAAACTAAAAAACCAACTGACACACCAGGACACCACAATGACAGCTTATGCTAGTAGATGAAAAGAAAATGGTTTGGGGACGGTTGCCTAGATGCAGACAGTGACTTCATATGGTCTGTGTTTTCAATGTAGTCTATTGAAAGGCTAAAATTAACGCCAAATTCATGAACTGCTGCATATCTGGGCAGGTCCTCGGAAATACTGCCTGCAGTCTTGCGTCACAACCATTACATTTTCATTATTGCTCATTATTTACTCCATTCAATTAGCTGTTCATATGAGTAAGTCAACTGGAATGATACCAAGCAAACTTCCGCAGATGAAGGAGCCTTCCTTAAACCTTGCTCTTGAGCGTGGTTGTCATTAGAGAAGTGAATAAACTGTGTTAACATTGGGCCTGCACCCGAAACCTGCCAGCCTGCCATCATTAGCACTGTCGGGAAGACATGCAAATCACTCTGAAATTTGCACACTGGTTCTGCAGTTACACGTTGCACAGACGCAGGAGGAACAAAACAAACACATTTCAAATCCGTTTGTAGAGCAAAAACATGTTTAACCACACAGGAAACAAACAGCACATACAATAGGTTTCAAAACTGTAAACCCAACACAATTCAGCAGTCATCTCAGACATGAATGACCAATATTATATTACCAGTTTAGCTGAATAGCAACCGGAGTTTCAAGATGCCAACAGAGCCTTTTAACCCTTTAAGTCCTGAGCCTATTTTGGCCATTTAAAGGAACAGTCCACCGTGTTTTAATACTGAAATATGTCCTTCTCTGACCTGAGACAAGTTGATAGAGACCTCTGCGGTCTTTGCACATGCTGGCAGTCTG
>JAQQZY010000003.1:15333590-15358907 GCA_030068375.1 Ostorhinchus rueppellii | reverse complement strand
CAGAGGTCTCTATCAACTTGTCTCAGGTCAGAGAAGGACATATTTCAGTATGAAAACACGGTGGACTGTTCCTTTAATACTTTAGATTTTGTCTCTATACGTGTCACATAAAATAAATAGATATTAAAAAAAAAAAAAAAAAAAAAAAAACTTTAACATGCCCATACTTGACTTTTTTTTCCCCAGCACAACATCTATATGAAGAGATAATTATTATTGGACTATAATGTCCACAACATCTATAACATCATCATGTACAGTAGTATCAGCTAACTCGACCACTTTTCTCAGTTTGTAAAATGGCAAATATCTGGACAGAAATGCAACGCCTGCCGTCCCATCCCACAAGTGTAAATGCACATTTATGCTCAGATGAACATATTTTGTACTGTCAAATTAAAACAATCACATCTCCGGTTTTCCGTGGTCTATCAGCACCAAATTAAACCTGGGAGAGAATTTCAAATCTGCACTTTCAAGTCAAGTTGATGCCAGCACTCCATGTGACAGAGTTTTTGTTACAGCGCATTAAAGATGCCATGTAGGCTAAATATATACAGCGTTTTTCCACACCTTCATGGTGCCCAAAGCACTTTACAAAGCCTCACGTTCAGGCACACACTCATACACCAATGGGCGACTGTCGCCATGCAGGGCACTACCAGGCCCTACTGGGAGTTATTTAGGGTTCAATATAGGGCCCAAGGACATTTCAACAGGATTCAAACTGGCAACCCTTCGGTCACTGGATGGCCTGCTCTACCAACTGAGCCCCAGCCGCCTGCCCTAAAATTAGGTTCTTATTATGGTATAACAGATATACACATTTACATTTATGGAACCCACAACTACCTAAAACTAACTTATTTTAAATAAGTTTTAGATTATTGAAACAGTCCCAATTATTAGTTTTTGTTCTGTTTCTTTTTTTTTTTTTTTAAAGTGCATAATTGTTAAGACTTCTTCCTTAAAACTCACTACTGAATGTACTGTCGTGTCACAGATAAAATGTAAAAATCGAAATTCATGCACAGCATGTCATTACCCCAACCATCAAACAGAAGTTAGGAGTGGTAATTAAAGTGGTAAGTGCCTGTAAGGACAGAGTGTGTTTATACCCAACTTATCTTTGTGTGGCATCAGTTAGATCAAAGAAACATTTCTGGTAAAACTATATCCGAGTTACATCCGGCTGACTGTGCATGCGTGTCCATGTACGAGTACTGTATATGTTCTACTCTGGGAGAAAGGTCACAGAGTGAACACAGAGGCCCACGCAGTGGCCCAGAGAAAGCGCCCTTGGTGCTCTGTTCGCTTATCACATGTTCTACTCTAGGAGTAGTGCTGAAACAGGGAGGAGTGTGAGTGGGGAGGGGGAGACTTTATACAAAGGACTGCCCTGATCAGCTGGCCTCTCCTATAGTGACTAAAGAGAAAACAGAAGAGAAAGTGAGATGGGAAGTGTGAGAGAGCAGAAAGTTAGCTGTACTCACTGATAAAGACTGTGTGATATCTCAGAATAGAAAAGGACATGCAAACCAAAACATCTGATAAAAGTGCAAAAGAATGGGAACTGATGCATGGGTATTCTGCAACTGCTAACTCATCATTTTACCAGGCCTCTGCTGTAAATTATGTTTTGTTGTTAATGATTTCAATGGATAAAAATGGTCTTTAAAAGAATTGAAATGTTTCTTCAGTTTACCTAGCAAAACTTAATTGTGGCAGATTTAATATCAAGCCAAAAAACAACGTACTCAGCTACAGTGTTATGTGAAGCTCATCTTCAGCAGAAGTACAGTACCATTGTATGTTTTAATATTCAACATCAGCTGTTTGCAAAATGGTTGGAGAAGCTGTGAAGTTATCATAACTAAGTTTCATAGTAGGATTGTTAAGTGCTACAGTGGGAGGGCTAATTAAAAACCTCTGGCTGTTAAGGATTTTACTGCCATGGGATTCTGAAATTGTAGAGCTATAGCAGTGGGTAGCTTTTGTGAATACCTGATAGCTGTCAGGTGCCATATTGTCAACAGCCTCCCACCACCGCAAACTATATACATGCACATCATATAGCTATGGCATGCAAAGAGTTATAATCTGGCTCAGGAAATGCATTTACCACAAGGCTGAGGGGGAGTTGGTCTAAAATTAGAACTACAGGCACATACACAGTCACAAGCAAACGAACTGTCTGGACATGGACTACACAGACTGGAAGGGCAAAGTGGCCCGAACGTCTCGACTTTTACACAAAATGTGGAATGTCTGAATCCCTCCTTTTCCTCCCTTGTGAACACTGTTAGTATTTCATGCA
This sequence comes from Ostorhinchus rueppellii, assembly GCA_030068375.1. NCBI lineage: Eukaryota > Metazoa > Chordata > Actinopteri > Kurtiformes > Apogonidae > Ostorhinchus > Ostorhinchus rueppellii. The sequence continues at coordinate 15,356,590 of JAQQZY010000003.1, read as the reverse complement.
ACCCTGTCTGGCGGTCTGAGGTTGTGCCTTAGTCCTGCTGATGTTTTGTCTGGAGCCAGACTGAGCAGGACCAGGCTGCACTGGATGGATACTGAAGGGAGGAGGCAGGGGGAAGGAAGAGCTGGGTTACCGACAGTGAGAGCAGTGTTGGCAGTATAAAAAAAGATAAAGGCTCTGACACCCCTGCCCCACATATCCACCTGCTTGATACACCCAACGCACACACTTCTTATTGTAATCTTCGATCACACATACACACACGGTTTATTGTAAATGCAGACACGCATGAAGACAAGGTGACAGGAGAATGCATTTGGCTTTTGATTGTCTTATAAAAGCTAACATTGATCTGAGGCTGAGTAAGGAAAAACAAGGTTGAACGCGATGAAACAGAAAATAAAAAGGGGGAAAATGAAAGTTACAAAGGAATTCCTTCCTTTTTTGTCATCTTTGTGAGTGCTCAGCAACAGATAAGTGATATGCCTGAAAATTTCATATAAATGTCATGTTCATGTAGAATTTCGAGGGCAGAGACAAAGATTCTTAGTTGTAAAGAAAATGCAGTTTTGTGGCACCCCTTGACTAGATTTAAAAGCTCAAAGAAAAACAAATTGACATGACTACCTGGTTCCCGACTGTGACATCAAAGTTGATGGTACGGTGGGTGGGCAACTTGAAGCAGTCATTCAAATGTTAGCTTGGATTATATAAAGCATCATTTAAAATGTTGTACAGGTTGTTTAAGATGTACAGCACAGACATAACGCAATCAACGGTGGTGGACAAGGCCAGCTACAAAAACATTTTTGCTAGTGTGCAACTGATTTGATAAATTACTTTGTTTAATGGTGATTATGTTTTTGGAACTAAACTAATGTATTAAAACACCAAAGTCACATTAACATAGAGAAGGATATGTGCTGATGCTTTGGGCCTTCAGTTCTCCATCAGAAAGGGATATATGACAGAAAGCAAAAGTAGGGAAAACTTTGTCACACCTATCAGCATACAGATATGGCCATATATACAGCATTTGTTATCCTGCCTTCAGAGATTTTTCTTGGTGAAAGTTGTTGTAAAATTGATGTCTCGTGTGTTTGTCAGATAAGTGGTCTGTGGCCTGAAGACTGTTCTTAAAGCATCATAAACTACTTCAACAATAAGCCATCCAAACTAATATGGATACTGACATGCACCTAAATGAATACATAGAACTTCAATTGGTTGTTCAACAGGAAGATGACAAAACTACACATCACATCTAGTAGGAGTGAGTGACACAACATGGCAGGAAGTGGTCCTCTCATCTTTCCCACATCTTCTGCAGATACAGACTGTTTTGCATCGTGTGAACTGAATACATTTTTTGTACAGCATGCACAGCCCATACAAGACAGAACTTCATAGGCCATTCCCAAGCAGCTGTGCAACTCCTCAAACTGACATTACGCTTATCTTTGAACTAATATTCCATCTGCAGAATTTTCTGTAAAACAATTGTTGGACCGCTGTCTGTTCAGATACTCTGGTGTAATAAAGCACTTTGAAGATTGTCTTGATACCGCAATGAAAACTGAGGTCACATGCCCAAAACATTAATTTTATTCTTCATGCACACAAAAGACTGCTGCCAGAGCGGCTTCTTTAAAGTGGGGCATGGTGACAGGTCACCGCAACTTTCAATAAACAGTGTGCACATAGAAGAGATAATGTGCACAGCTCTCTCACCATCAGTGATGCTTGAAAACACAAACAGACAAAGAAAGCAGAAACACACACACACACACACACACACACACACACACACACACACAAGACTACAACAAGCTACACTAGTTAAGCTCCTACTCCTTTTTCTGAGCCTCACCGCTGTGACATGCAAGTCGCTTAAATCCCCAGGCATGCCTGGACAAGACAGCGTTAAGACGTGTATGTAGAACTCAAGTCCAACTGAGATCCCGAGCTGATGCTGTTTCTCCCAGGAGCCACACACTCCTGGGATTTGCAAACATGAGCTGTGGACTGAAAGTGATACTTCAGGTTCTGCCGATTCTGTGGAGCCTTATGCTTTGTTGACTGAATTCTGATAACGTGCCCGCCTATTGGGTTCTTGGAATGTACTCATGGCACACGCCTTCATTCAAAACTTTTCTAAGAACAGCGCCTTCACTTTACCTGCCAAGATGGAGGTGGAGGAGGGGTTAATTGGTGAAGCTTATTGGTAGCCCTGTGGAAAACACTGCCACTGCTACCAGCTGCGCCTTAACCCAACCACAGGCTCAGTGTGTCCAGACAAACAACTGGATGTTGCAAAAACAATCCCATTTTGGTCAGCCGTTACAGAGGGTGAAATATGGAAATAGCTGTAATCAACAATAAAGTCACATAATGAGTAAAATGCTTTTAGTTTGGGATGAATTGGTTGCTAAACTCTACATGTTAATGTTTGGCTGACAGCTGATGCAGAAGGCAATGTTATACTTTATGTACTTATTTTGTCTTTGTTCTTCTCAAGTTCTCAGTCTGTGCCAGGGAAACTGAAATATAAAAATGACAAATTGCTTTAAAGCCTTTCAGTCACTTATCACAGGGTCTGTGAATTGTACAAATGCATTAAGTCAAACATTTATTACAACACAAATCATGTAAACGCTGAAAAGTTTGACAGATACTTCTTAGCCACTACCACTGAAGAAATGTCTTTTTTGCTGATAGCTAATGTCAGTCAGTACCTATGGCTCTCACTGAACCATTTGATACAATTGACTTTAATAAAGGTCATTGACATATTTTTTTCAAGATCAGCCTAGTTCTTGAAAGTTAATAATCAACTTAAAATAGAAAGACATATTATTGTGCAGTACATGCATGACTGGATGAAAAATAAGAAGCACAAATAATAGACTACCTATAACTGGGACATGAGTCACAAGTGGTCATGTCTGTGTTTACCTGTGTCAAGGTGGTACCATGTGCAGACAGTCTGACCCCAGCTTGTGGTTGTCTCGGTTTGCAATAATAAAGCTGTGTTTCTCAAAAGGCTATAACTGTAGGCCCTTAAGAAATACAGGCTTTTGGCTGTGGGCAGTTGTACTTTGAAATTACCTCAAAAGATGACCACAGAGTAAAGCCACTTTTCAGTGAACGACAGCAGAGAAATAAGAATTTAACAGAGTGCAAAGGGAATACAGGGTAACGTGTAAAGTACAACTTTTTATATCAACTAAAAAAATAAATAGATCTAGCACACACAAAAACACAAACTTTATACAGTCTATCCATTTACACTATCATGTAAAGAAAGAAATAACCTGTAGTTACGGCCTCTACACAAGTACACTGTGTTTGATTAAGTGCAGAAATAGACTGGGGGTAAAGGAAAGAACCACTGTACATGCAACGCAACAAAGACAGAAAAATCCCTGCCTGTTAAGTTTACTGTAGCCACAGCAGAGCTCTTTGAAGGGTTTATTGAGTGACCGTAAAGTCTTACCTAGCCTTGCTCACATTTTTAATCTGTTCAAAACAATAGTGTAAGTCTGTAGAGAAGCCAAAGTAATAAAGGAATGAAACTTCAAAAGGTAACTGTACTGACAAATGGCTTAGCATTAAGGTCCCCACTGACATGACCGGAATACTACACGGCAGGTGTAGGTGAGAATGAAGACTGAAGTTGGGGGGTCATAGTAGATCTATACTTTCAACTTTAATACAATATCTTATCTATTTAAGGCATCATATACACAATTTTTGTAACACTTCAAAAGGAAACAAAGTTAAGCTCTAAGCACACTTTCTTCTCTCAACCAACGGTACAACATTAATGCTCTCTTTATAAGAACTAGAGCCTACAATAAAATGAAAAGAACATGTACATACCCTGCCCTCCATTCAACCCACAGAACTGGCATTTAATAAATTAGAATTGTGTGGCCCCACCGATTTAATGCAAGTTAATGGCCAAACTAAAGACAAGAGTAAAGTCCATTAAATTTAACCAAAAGCTGACTTGTGTACTGTGTCAGTTTGACGAGGCTGTTCTGTGTTAAAACTGTCATCTTTACCACCATCTAGAAGAGAGTTGCCAGCCCTCTGTGTTAAAACTGTCATCTTTACCACCATCTAGAAGAGAGTTACCAGCCCTCTTTGCCTGTCTGCCAGTAGGATTATGCAAAAACAACTCAGCTGATTTTCATTCAGCTTGGCAGAGGAGTAGGGCATGGGCCAAAGGTGAATCCTTTTTTGGAACAGATGGATTACAAAGGATGGAGGGCTGAAATTGCAAACTATAACTAATATAGTATAACTAATAATACGGAACTAATCGCACAAAGAACAGATGACAAAATACTAAGACCTCTGTTACCATGACAATAGGCTGTGTAAAGTCAATTGAGAAATTGGTGAAAAATATAGGTATATCCAAGTGCTTTGTTGAGAGTTTAATAATTGTGGAACGATATTAGTTGGAGCTTTCTCCCTCCTATCTGGAGAAAGTCTGCATATATAAGGACAATATGCAAGCTAGACACACACACACACACACACACACACACACACACACACACACACACACACACACACACAAATAAAAGGCCCAAGTCCATTTGACAACATGACCATCAAGCTGTGACGTGACAATACTACCGACTACACCATAGCACCATCCTTTAAGATAGTCATTATCTAGACTGGGCTCAAGCTGAAAAATGCCATTTCTACACATCACACTGCAATTTAGCGTTTTGAGATACTCCATTGAAAAACTAATGGGACAGTGCATGGGTCGAGACTTTATAACTCAAAGTAGCCTATATTTCTACTACTTCACAGTCCATTTCACTGAACTCAAAGGGGGCACAGGTGGTTTTACTACAGCTATGTTGGTGATACGAGGGCCTCAAACACACAACCTATGTATATGCATTACCAAAGGCTTGGGTGTGCTGCTGTACAGTGCATTTACCGATAGAGGCTGTGATCCTTGGCCAATCCCGCATTTATTTTATGATTCACCATTTTATAGTCCACCTTTTAGTCACCACTGACGGCTTTAATTCTTTTCAGAAAGCATCGCAAGTTTATAGCGAAAGCAATCATTTTATTGCCCTACTAATGTCAACTGTTCTCTTAAATGGATGCCCTCATATATCCTCTTTTGAGCAACAGGTTACCGTTTCCTGCTCACATCAAACTGGAGCTAATCTTTCCAGAGTACTTGTTGTTCTGGCTTCATGTGTCCGTGTAAATGGGGCTGGAGAGGGAGGTGAGAGAATATGTAGCCCCCACCTACCATCACCCCCCCTTCCTATTTCCATGAACGCACACACTCACACATGGTAAAGCCCACTTATCACACTGCTTTGCAGCCTCTGAGTGAGCACAGATAAACAGTGTGACGATCAAAGGCCTCTGATAGTGTTCAGGGGGAGGGCGAGGACCGATCCTTCTCTGGAAAGGACTAAAAGAGACCAGGGCTCAGTACCTTAGAAATAGGAGTGAAAAGAGGAAAAACATACCAACAAAGGCCTGCTCTATCCTCGCTGTGGCCTTGTTGCACTTTTAATCGCACTTTGCAAAAAAACAAAAAAAAAAAAAAAAAAAAAAAAAAAAAAAAAAAAAAAAAAAAAAATTAAAACACACATCTGAAAAACTACATTTGAATGGAAACAAGAAAACACAAAACAGATGCTTAGCTACCATTTGAACTGGGATTAGCTGTGAAAACAAAATAATACCATCTACTGACAAAAGTAGAAGAGCTTGGAGAGCTTGTGTACAACAATAACAAAAAGTGCCTGTCAAACGTGTTTCAACAAAGGCTGGACATCAGGGTGATCATTGACTTTTTTGTTAGATGTGTTATTAACACTGGAGTGCTCCCTGAAAGAAAGTCAATTATCCTGTTGAAACCAAGTAAAGGTAAATGTTAAGAAAGTTTACTAATAAATGTCATAATCCAGGCAGAAATATGGGTCAGGAAGCTATCTTCAGCTATCTCTGAGCTCTTATAATAAGACGTAATCTCAAATCTCAATCCTAAATCGCCTCGAGGACATCTATGACTACAGCAACGACACAACAAGGGATCTGAACTCCACCCCTACTTGTTTGCCTACACAGCTACGAGCCATTTAGTACTCAAAAGGAAATCAAGCCAACAATTTAAGACGGGGACCTGACTGGTAAATGACAATACGTTCCTATCCACATTCCACATAACAATTACTTCTAATCCAGAAAATAACTGACATTTATTTCTTGTTAAGCTGTTCTTAAAGTCTGTTTCCTTCAGGGGTTCATTTAAGGATTAATGTGTCAGAAATATGCACTGGGTAATGAGTGGAATCCACCTGAGAAGAGAAAGATCTTTGAAAAAGTTGAAAGCTCAAGATTTTAATGACAGCACTGGTGAAGGAGGCTCACCCTCAGCAACAGAACGTCCCAGACAAGAGAATGTCTGCTGATATTCGCTGAGAGGTACAGAGCCCCACACTGCGACATCAATTCTTCTGACATTTGGAGACTACCTTGGCCTTCTGACAGCAGCGTCAAGGGATGCCTGTTACCATACCAACAATTATCTCAGCGGTAGCAACAACCACTCCTGTTGAGCCTTTGGTGTCCCTTGTGAGGTGATCAGAGATGAGCAACGCTGCTCTCTTTAAACATTCAGAGCAAAACTGAGGAAGCGAGGGGGGGGGGGGGGGTGCAGCTTGAAGAGTGTCAGAATTTAGATAAAAATGACACCAACCAGAGTCCTTACAGAAAAAAGGAAAAACCTGTCATCTCACATCTGCTCTTTGAAACAAATTCATCAATAAACACATTAGACTACAGTCATGCTGTGATAAAAAAAGCCAAGCATCTCTAGTAAAAAAACAGGGGTTGGAAAACAGGATCACAAAGTAAGTTCTGAAGACTTCAGCAATTTCTAGTCAACAGCTGCTTGTAACTAAACACTTTCTGGATAGGCAATGATGGCCGAGTGCATACATCTACGAACAACAGCCCTAATAACAGTAACAACACCTGCAGCTCTAGCTTTATTACAGTGCGTCTAGATTTTCTGTTTATTCACCTGTTTACTGTGGCTTAGGCAGCTCTAACTAGACAAAGTAGCTGTAAACATAAATAACAAAGGAAGATCCTGTTCCTACCTGTTGCTATAGTTTCAGTAAGCGGCAATGCAGCAGCAGCAGCATCTAGAAGTGTCAATCTGTCAGACACTGCCAGTACCACAGAGCCTGTGCCTGTGCTTTATCCCAGCACTGTGGCAACAACAGTAAACAAACTGCAAGCCAACAGGACATGATTCATTAACCGGCACACCACATAACACACAAGATGCTCACGGCTATTAAAGCATAGATGTAGATGACTTTAAATGTCAGGGAAAACAAACTGTGTACACCTTGACTATGTTTCCACTTGAGAATAATTTCAGTGAAAACTTCACTGGAGCCGGACCCCTTAGAAAACGAGCATACAGTAAAGCCAAAGTTTGTGTTCCATTCTCTTCACAGCTGGACACCCAGGGGCAGAGCTAGATTTTAAATTGGCCAGATCTGTTGAGCCGGTCGCTGTGAAACAGACCTCTTCAACCCTGCCTTTCAACACCCGAAGCACCCTGTGGCTGGATGGGCTGAATGCCAGGAAGCTACAACATAGGTGTTCTTCTCCCCCAGTAACCCTCCTTAGCAAGTTGGCCTCATGTTACTGCACACTGGGTTCACCTTTCACGGTTACGGTAACCAAGGCTGAGAACTTCCCTGTTTGTCACATTAGCTTTCTTTCTGTCACTCGGAGACACCGTGTAGTTGGTGCAAAGGATTATGTAAACCTGTAGCTGCTTTCATGCCTACTACCACACACCCTGCATTCATTTATTTGTTAGCATAACCAGTAGTGCTACATCCAAATCAAAAACAAAGCTAGATGTTTTGATGCAAGTTGGTTGTGTTTCTTTGAGAAAAAACCCCCCACTGCAAATAATATATTATAAAATACATAGCATTAAATTTCTGCTCTGCACTCAGGACAATAATGAAAGACATAGTGAATTCACATTATATTAGATCACTCTAATGCAATAGCTCAGTGGTTCTCAAGTGGGGGGGACACACTCTCAGGGGGGTGTTAGCACAGGAAGGTAATATCATGAAAAAAAAAAAAAAAAAAAAATCACCGGCACACAGGGTATCAGTATAACGGAGAATGAGCAGGACCCCCCCCCCCCCCCCCTGTCAAAATGCAAGCAGTAGTAAGCTCTGATGTATAACACAGGCACATAGCCACCTCCCAGTCACAAATTTGTGTTCGGGGGACAGCAGGTGGGAAAAGATGAGGTTAGGGGCGCTTTATCTACAGGGCTATAAAACCCACCACATCCTCAACATACAAGTTTGTCGTGTTACTTGTAGAATAACGGATCCACCCGGTCCCAATTTTTTCCGGGGATGGGGGGCAGCAGGTGGCTCATGATACCGTTAGTGGACCTTTGTTCAAGAAAAGTTGAGAAACCCTGCAGCAATAGCTAAACATTCATTGTTCGTGTTTGAAAAGACAATAACACACAACTGAATACCATTACACTGAACACCTGAGTTTTCTGAATTTGATCATTATTGAAACTACATTCATTAGCATCATACCATAATTACCCAAGTCATATTTTTGGCCAAATTCTGATATCTACATAACTTTACTCCCCCAACACTGCCATGTCATTTTTTGTATTACTGACAATTTCCGGGGGGAAAAAAAATATGACCGACAATTATGCTATGAGGCTACAATACACATATGCAAACATAAGTTTAAAAAAAAAAAAAAATCCTGTGTTTCTAAACAAGCTAAACAGTTTTCTAACCCTATAAAAATGAAACTGGGATAAAAAGCGCCTCATTCAAATCAATAAAAATGACACACAGTGGAAGGATGGATAAGGGCTAGGGTATTTTATGAGAAGCTATAATCATACCCAACAGTTTTGTGAGTTCCATCATAAGTATGGTACACAGTGGCTGAAGAATGACAAAACTTCAAACTCTGTGTAGCTTCTTGCCTCCCTGCATCAGGTTGATGACAATTCTCAACACACTTAACACTTCCTAGCCTTGTTATTATTGTCATCATTGGAGGTTTGTTTTTCACTATGAACCACAAATATAAATAAATGCTACTCACGGAGACGGGACACACAGGTAAAGGGAGTAGAACTCGTAATATGGCATCTCATGAATGAGAACTGTCCGGTATAAAGGGTGGCTTGGAACTGTGGGCTATGCTCCAAGTGGTCTGTGTGGAGCTATGCCATTTCTATATTGGGTTGCACATTGTGTGTCACTTATGTACAATAAAAATCAGGTCACCGGTATGGATGGCCTACTTCTGTAATAATATGTGAAAAGGGCATCAAGACTCCACGCCAGGAGTAGCATTCATGCATACAAAGGAAGCAATTGTACGGTTTCCATAATAAAACAGCAATAATAGTTTATTGCAAATGTTCGCTTCTACACTGTCATTTAATTTTGGAAAGTAACTGCTCTATCATTGCCTGTTGTCTATATAGTCCGTAGGCAATTTAGGTCACCAGGCAGTGACTCATAAGTAGGAATGTATAATTAGCTTACCTGCTACATACACGAGTTACTCATTGACTCATCCACCCATGCAAGTAGGAAGGACCAAAGCTATTCATTTGTATTAACCGGCCACTAGAATTTATTAGCAGTGAGGAGCTGAAACCATTGGAAGGTCATAAATTGAAAACTGAGAGGCATGGGAATGCGCTGCGGCCTTTAGTGTCACAGCTGCTCTACTCAACTTCCTCCCAAAGTGCATTTCCTCATTTCACTTCAGCCCACATGGCTAAATGGTCGGGAAACTGGACGATGTTAAGTAAAAGACCGACAATGCACCAATTTGAGCTCAATTTCTACAGGAAAAATGACGATGGACCTAAAGTGTAATGGGTTTGAAATTATCACAAAAAATAGTTATCCCAATGCAAACAAGAACCCAACCTAGGGAATTACAACTGACTAATATAACTCAAATATTGGGTTGATAATGCATGACTCTGTTGGAACATGTTTAGTTTATCATATTGTTTAAAGAAATGGGTCAACCGTGCTCTGGGTCAACATTTGTCACAAAGGGCGGAAGGCAGTTAGCTCAGCCAAGCTTTTGCACAACTAACCAAAGACGTCTGTTTGAGAGCAGCAAAATAGAGTCAAAACACTGAAAATCACGACCACAGGTTATAGTTTAAACAGACAAGTCTATTCCTTCACTGGATTCGTCATATTACTCAAGACAGCTGTTAAAACGTTAACCATACCACTCGTTATTGTTAAGCTAACTAGATATTCTCGAAGAAAAACGCTACATGCTCTGACACACGAAGGGCTAATTGTACAGCTATAGGCAACCTTAGCTTTTATTTTATACATTTGCGGACGATATTCAAGTTGAAACGTAACACAACGTAACACGACACCAACTGAATTGTGTTTGACAATACAAATGAAAGCTGGTAAGGATACACATAGACCGGTATTTGCTACGCGACTCGGTGTTTTTTTCTAGGAAATAGCCTTAGCCCAAACAGAAAGCTAACGTAGCTTAATGGGCTAACAGGCTAGCTCAGCACCACCGTCACTTCGCTTTTCCCAGCAACGTTTAACAACCAAGTCCGGAGCTACGTCCAGACCCACAACAATAGGGTCAGCTAACTTGGGGGTGGTTAACGCTAATTGGCAAAACAATGGAAGTTAACGTGAGTTAAAATAGCATTTAAACACAATTTTCATCAGTCAACGTAGCCGTCGTTGTACCAATCCAAGCTTTTCTCTGTGAGCTTTCGTTAACGTGGCTACATTCAGGCTCTGTGGAAGTTACTTCGGCTCCCTTATGCCAAACTACTCATATAACAGAGTGTAACACAACTTTTAAGCAGGTTTTTGTGGATCCGTCGCGCTACGATTTTCTACAATCATGTCACAAACAACTTCCGAGAGATTAGATAGACTTAATGGGTCTTTTTGCTACTTACAAAGAGCAGGCTGAACATTGAAATCCCGTGACTACCCCGGAGAAAGTAGAGGGAGTGCAGAAACCGCTGTCAGGTCGCCTTTTTGTTCCTCTTCAATGTGGCAGCTTCAATTCTCGTCGGAGGTCGGAATCTGTTGTTGGGGAGGAGCCTCCTCAGTCCGACCGTACGTTCAGGGACAGTCGGAAATATGATTTACACGGCTGCGCACGGCAATGGCGGACTACAACAAAAATACAAGCAACTGAAAAATTAATAATTTTCTATTTTGTTGTAGTATTTGCAAATGGATCTGTTTTATGTAATTTTTTTCCACTTTAGGACTTATAATTGCGCCAAGAAAGAGTGGATTGTGTGCAATGATACGGTGCCTTGTTATGTATTTGCCTTATTTCTGTTGTTCCTCTTATTTTAGTTTATTATGGAAATAAAGTTGCACATATTGTTTTCATGTGATTACTGTTGTAAATGCGATTTTCTATTCTATTCTATTCTATAGCCACTTTTGTGACAAACAATTTATTACTAATTGTAAATAGACTACCTTATGTTCTGGGCTTCAGTGGTTTGTTTTGGTATCCCTATTAAATTATTATAATGTGAAAGTATTTGCATACATAGCCTACATACCTTTTGTATTTATTGAAATAGAATTTTTTTTTTTAAAAAAAACCTTTATAACCGAACAATTTTGTTTGTTTGTTTGTTTGTTTGTTTGTTTGTTTTTGATCGATTTTGGTAATAGGTTGATAAGTGTAGTAGCTATCGCATTGTAATATTTTTTTAACAACTTATTTGAGAGTCATTTGAGGAAATCATATAAAGCGGCTTTCTCCCTTTATTGTTTTCCCCATAATACTTACTTGTTTTGTTCTTCTGCGTCGTGTCATATACATAAAAAGCGTATTATACCCATGACTTATACTTCATTCCCCAAAGCTACTACTGTCAATACATAACCCGTTGAATTTGCGGACAAAAAAAAAAAAAAAAAAAAACCTGACAGATCTACGAGTTTACAGGGATCACCTAAAGGCAGCACAGAAGGTTTGGCGTCAGTACGACGTAAGAAGAATCCGGGTGTATGATGACAGCTCACCATGGTGACGACAGTTCCAGAAATTAACCGGACAAAAAAAAAAAAGTGCTCAGGGCGCTTAGGGCTTGTTTTGCTACATAAATTGTTGGTTTTCCATCCAGGCTGAATTTATAGCTATTCCAAAAAACAGCTCAGTGGATTTTCCATGTAGGAAGAATAGAGTCTTTATTAAGGCACTTCTATTTGTTCTACATGGTCTTTACTGTTGTGTTGTTTGTTGTGCTTTGTGTCTTCAGCAAACAGTAACTCAACTCTCCCAAACTGTGTTAATTTTATCATATTTTTTTGTTTTTAAATGACATAAAAACAAACTTGAGATTCATCAAAAGCATTTCTGTTCAAATCATCTGGTTTACTTGTTCAAAATATGATATAAAAGTGAAAACTGAAGGGGAAAAAATGATAAAATAATAAAAATAATATCAACGATGATGCACAAATTCACTTTTGTCACCGTTTACAGATTTATATTGAAAATTGGGCTGCAATGATTTTCCATTTTTAACTCATTAAAACCAAAAAATCCACTGCCGACCAAAACCATCTACTAGTCTAAACTGTTGCTCCACTAATCCTAATTAATACATGTCAATAATTGGTGCAAAATACAGTTTGTCATCTTTTCATGGTCGTCAGATATGATCCATTTGGACGTTCAGAGGCTCCGTAGTTGCCATGGAAACACTGTCATCTTCTACAACATTGATTCACCAGTAAAACCTATGGAGTTGGATCAGTGACAGTGGGTGGAAACACTTGTTTTATGCTTAGTTATTAATATATTTGTTGAAAATGTCGCATTTTCTGCAGTTATGTCTCTGCTTTAATAACCTCTGGATTTACACTGAGCTTTAATGAACATCAACATGATCGTATGATCAAATATCCTACAGGGAAATATCTAATTTACACTGGAAAAAAGGCTAAATACAGAGGATAATATTATGATAAATGGTGATAAATTACTTGAGAGAGGTTAAATAGAGAGAAAAAATTATTTGGGAATGTAGTGCTGGGTTTTTATGGGTTTAATAAGAGGATCCCCCCCCAAAAAAAGAAAAAAAAAACTTGTGTGAAATACTGTATGACACTCCTCCTTCTGTTTCTCTCTCAGGTGATTTCATTTCTTCTATTTACAGATCTTAAACACAAACAGAGACAAACATAAAATATCTGAATATCAGCCATCGATATTCTTACCAAGTAACTGGCTCACACATTGGATTATCCTGAACATAATCAGACAAGTATTGGCTTATTATTGCGGCCTTGAACATGTCTCATCAGCAGAGGTGCCAGCTCCATAAAATAAAAGTCCTGCCATGTATTTATTCCAACCATTCACCGAACCAGCCCATTTTGATGAGCACGACTCCTCATCCAGGTAGATGGGATGATCAGTGGAATCACCTGTGCTCAGTGAACAGGTAGAACCAGTACATGGCAGGACTTTTACTTTATGGAGCTGGGATTGCCACCTCTGCACATCAGACAAGGAAAGACTAACACCAAAGCTGTTTTTTTTTTTTATAACTGCATCTCAGCATCTTCCCCATCTTGTGTTCAGTGAACTAAAATGACCACTCCTGCAGACAATGGGAGGGATTTCCTTCATAGAAATGAAAGCTTGACACCAACATAAAAGAATGTTTTTATTGATACGGTATCAATACAATCAAGTACTGTAGATTTTGTATAAGCAGACAAACATTTTCAATCAAAAAGAGTGCATTTTATACCCAAATTCTATTGCATAGAGTGCACGCAATAGCCTTGTATGACAAAAAAAATCCTATAAGTTGATACTTGTTCATAACACAAATAGAAGTCCACAAATAATCCTTCACAAACAACGCTAGAGTGCTAACTACATGTTGTAAATGCTCTTAACTCATCAATGCTATTAAATACCATTTATACGTTCTAGGCTTCGGTGGTCAGTTTTGGCATCCCTATTAAATTATCATAATGTATAAATACATCTTCATTAATTTCATGTGCAAATGGGAATGGCCGTTTGTATTTATTGAAACTAAAACAAACAAATATCCCTTAAGAACCGAAGCAAGGCTTTTTTTTTTTTTTTTTTTTTCAAACAATCATTTTTTGTTTGTTGGTTTGTTTGTAGTGTTTTTTTTGTTTTTGTTTTTTAGTTTGTTTTTGGCTTTTATAAAGAAAAAAAACAGAAAACTGTTCAAAGCAATGCGTGATTGAGACGATACATGGATCTTACTGACACTTGTTAAATGATTTGCACACAGGGCAAATTCTACAAGCAAGTGACATTGTCTATAAAAACAAAACAAAACATAAGAATAGAGAGAGTAATAGCCACATGGAACTCACATCACTATTTCATATGTCCAAAAAGAAGGCGACAAACAAAAAAAAACAGACAACATACAGTACATAACGAGCCTGTGACTGTCTGGTAGACTCACTTGACAATAATGATACATAGCAGTTGTAGGTGTGTTTGTGTTATGAGACAAAATAGGGCGGTAGCAAGTGCATTGTTTGCATTATATAGATGAAAATACTGATTAGGCCTTATTCTCGCACTGCTTTTCCAGAGCAACTTGAATAGTTACTGTTTATGTGTAGTGAGACAGCATGACAGTTGGTACTGTAGATCAGTTCAACAGTATACATTCATTCTGACTGCAAAGCTCAATATTTGGCACAATCCTCTTTCTTTTTTTACGCTGACGTTCCTCTATCAAGGTGTCAGGTAGTCTTAAATTCAGTGACACACTGGAATCCTTTCTAAGCTGAGACGTCTTTAAGCACGGCGAAGGTAAAAAAAAAATAAATAAAAAAAAAAGAGCACCAGCTTTTCATTTTAACCCATAAAGACCCCAAACCATCTACTGATCTAAAATGTTTAATAACTTTACAGCCATTAATCCTATCAATATGTCAGAGTAATCAGAGTATAATGTGGTTTGTCGTCTTTTTATGGTCATCAGATATGACCCATTTGGACCCATTCACCAGAAAAACCCATGAATTTGGATCAATGACAGTGGCTGGAGACGCCTGATTTATGTTCAGTTAATGAGAGATTGGACTGAAAAAGCTACTATTTCTTATGTTTTTGCTGTTTTTAATATAATAACCCTTAAATTTAATCTCATCATGCTCATTAAAGTACATGATCAGTAAATTAAATAGAGGAAAATGCTGGATTTTCACAGAAAAAATGCCAAATGTAGAGGATAATATTACAATAAATGGTGATAAATCACTTAAGAAATGTTCAACAGAGAGAAAAACATTTGGAACTGCTACAAAAGTAGCACTGGGTCTTCATGGGTTAAAAATAAATCCAACCACTTTGCCCAAACCTTGTTCTATACTGTGTTTTATGTAACTGCAAAGTAAAAAAAATTCCTGTTACTTTCACAGAATGTTTTATTTTTCTTTATGACCAGTATTAATATACTCATTTGACCAATATGAATATGCTGTTCAGTGTCATCCAGTTATCAGTGTCTAAAAATGATGTCTATTTATGTCATTATTTCAGCCTTTTCTTTTTGCAACGACACATTTCATCAACCACCTATTTCAGAATGTGTTCCCTTACTTCGCAAAGGCACCTTAAAAGTGGAGTAAACTAACCCTGTGTGTGACTTTTGTACGAAAACCCAACACATACACTGCAAAAATCAGAATCTTTCCAACTGCATTTTTCCCATTTATAGTTAAAATATCTCATCACACTTAAAATAAGACATAATCACATATAGAGTAACTTTACAGTGAGATAAAAGAACTTATTTTTAGACGATAATTCTTGAAAATCTTATTTCAAGAAATCTTCAAGATAATTTTTACTTGTTCCATTAGCCTTTTTTTTTTTCTAAATTCAAGATTTGTTTTTGCTTAATTCTAGCAAAAAAAAAAAAAAAATCTACCAGTGGAACAAATGAAAATTATTTTGGTAACATTTCTTTAACATTTTGAAGCTCTATTGTCCAAAAATAAGTTCTTATATCTCACTGAAAAGTTACTCTTTAGGTGATTATGTCTTATTTTAAGTATGATGAGATGTTTTGACTAGAAATGACAAAAATACACTTGATAAGATTTAGATTTTTTCTAGTGTGTGGACATTTTTGAAGCCAAACTTCTTGTGGAACATTGACAGGACCCTCGACCGGTGGTTTTGTAACTGTACTCCGGGTTTATTATTGTCTTTGAAGCATCCAGAACCTGAAAGTCAGGGGAAGCAATGTGACAAATGACACGCAAACACACATGCCCACGCCACTGCATGCAAACACACACACACACACACACACACACACACACACACACACACACACACACACACACATACACACACGCATCTTTAATGTTTCATCCAAAAGAAGTGAGTAAACACACGACTCTCACCTCTGGCCCACCACCTCGTCCAGAAATGTGGCAGGGGTTTGTTAAATGTTGCACAACCTGTATTTCACAACCTGTGGGCCTCAGTCAGTCCCTTTACTTATTTATGGAGTAAATGCAGATTGATTCTCATTTCCACCTCAGACATTACCCAATTCTGAAACATCCTGTCCTTGAAGACGGAGATGTTCCATTAGGCTAAACAGTAATTCAGCTATTCTTGACGCCGTATTTCAGGAAGCAAATGACAGTCATTTAGACTAACAGTGATTCAGAAGTGCTATGATCTGCCCGGCAACAAGTCACCAATAAACTGGATATGACAGAATAGTAAATGTCCGACATTAGACAGATTTGTATTATTTGTCACTGATTTGCCTCTCTTATTACAAAACCCGTTCACAGCACTTTCACAGACTGTGCAATACGTGGTCAGACTCTGGCTTTCACAATATAACACTGGACTGTTAATGCGATACTGATTTATTAATAGGTAGTATACCATTAGAAAGCAGTGATGTCACGGTCAGAGCATGTGAAGCTGATGAAATCGACATGCTGATGGGATCTGCAGTGCAAATGGGAAAAGGGAAGAAAAGAATATCAGGTCGATACAAGGCCATCGATCCAGCTGTTGTTGTGTCCTTACTGTCCATTTGCAGTTACTCTCAGTATCTGTTCTGTGGCATGTAAACATTGACTGTATGTATACATATCATCCTCAGTTATTCATGACCTGGAACTTTTTTCTTTTTAAAAAAACCAGGAATTGATCCTTTTTAATAGGGCAGTTTCAATTGAACAGTTATTTTAATACTGTGTGGTCATTTTAGGGTTGGATTGTTTGTGTTTTGGGAAAAAAAAAAATCAATAAATTAGAAGAAACACGAAGACCCATAAATTTCAATGTTCAGCGGCTTAATTCAGAAAGAAGCAGAAAAAATAAGCACCAAACAGATGACTGTGCCAACTAACTGTCAAAATACATATTTCAATCTAAAACAAATATTTGATCTTGTTAATAATTTTAAATCAATAGCAATATTTAGGAGTACCAAAAAGAAAAGTGTAAAGTAATGTTACTACAGCACCGAATATCTGTTTTTTTCTATTCTATTCTATGGATTCTATGTTGTATAGTTGCTCTTTATGTGAGTATTGCCATTAACTGTTTGAGTAAGATGACAAAGGGGACTGACTGCAGCCAGAGGAACCGATTTTGCCCCCCAGGAGGGGTCGGGCGATGTTATTCTTCTGATGTCAGAGCATGTGGGGAGGATGTGCAGTCACATGGGAAGGTCTGTTACTAGCACATTACAAAGTAAGGCACTTAATAGTCTGAATCCAATAAACAACAACAACAATGACATGGATCAAATAATATCAAATAACAATAAAATTATGACAATATAATAATTAAAATAATATAAGCTAAAAAAAAACAAAATACCAACATAAAATATAACCCAAAACACACATTTGTAGGACATTGAAACAAAAACACAGTATGAAATTCCTTCCCCTGCCTATTTTAAATCTTTCGATATTTCATTCACAAAGTTTGTTTTTTTCTGTTGCTGCTGTTGTTGAGGGTGAGTCGGATAAAGATGATAGTGATAATATTGTGATTTTTTGGGGATTTTGTGTTTCTATTATGGCTGCAGGTGTTTTAGTTTAGGGCTGCTCTGAGGTGCCAAAACAGGAACATGTTTGAGTGAAAGGACAGGGTTATGTGGGACAGAGCAGGAACCCTGAGAAGGAAGAGTGGATGTACTCGGTGGAGTAGAGGCCGTTGGCCTGATCCGAGGGCATCTGGACCCATACCTGGTCACCCTCCTTCAGCTCGAGCACAGCACTACCAGATGCCTGGTCCATGTAGCCTTTCTTGTATTCGTCATAGGTGTAGGTGGCTGGTACATTGTTCTTGTACAGCGCCACCCACAGGCTAGTTCCCTTTACATGCATGTGATACGCAAAGTAGTAGACACCAGAGAGAGGAGCGGTAAACATGCCAGTTGAAGAGCTGTAGGCGTTTTGCCCGTTGTACAGGGTCCTGTCAAATTTGATTGGCATGGCGGACGGAGGGAAAGGTGTGGTGAGGATGGCGGTGAAGGCCGGAGCGACAGAGGCCGAGAGTGGAACCTGGCTGTAAGCGGGCCCCTTCCTGTCTCCTGGTACTTCATCCCCTTCCAACTGTGAATCTGTTGGCCCAGCAACAACTGTTTGTCCATTTCCTGGAGGACCTGGAGGCCCAGGAGGCCCTGGAGGGCCAGCATTACCATTGAGTCCAGCGGGACCTGGTTTCCCTGGAGGACCTTGGGGACCGATTGCTCCCTTCTCACCCAGTTTGCCTAGTCCTGCTGGCCCTGGAAGTCCAGGTTCCCCTTTTTGGCCAGGGGCACCCTGTGGCCCCATGGGACCCATGGGCCCCTGAAGACCAGGAATGCCTGACTGACCCCTGGGACCTGGAGTGCCCATAAACCCTGGTTCACCTTTAGCCCCTGGAGCACCTGTCAGTCCTGGATTTCCTGGTAAGCCAATATGCCCTGCCTCACCTTTAGGTCCAGGTTTCCCGAGTGGACCATTTAGACCAGGGAGGCCTTTGTCCCCAGGGATGCCCGGTTTTCCAGGGAGTCCATTGTGGCCTTGGTCACCTCTGAGGCCAGGCAATCCCGGAGGACCCTGGGGCCCCAATTCTCCCTTCTGTCCCGGCATTCCATGTTTGCCTGGAAGTCCCATTGGGCCTTGAAGTCCTGGTGGTCCTGGTTGTCCGTCAAGACCAGTTTCCCCAATTGGTCCCACCATTCCTTGCTCTCCTTTGTCCCCTGGGAGACCAGGCAATCCACCATGTCCCTTATCTCCTTTTGGTCCAGTCAGACCAGGTTTTCCATAGCCAGGAGTCCCTGGAAATCCAGGAAGACCCCTTTGACCTTGCTCACCTTTTGGACCTAATAGACCTGGTGCTCCTGGCAATCCATCTATCCCAGGTTTTCCTAACCCAACTGGCCCTGGCAGACCTTGCAGACCTGGAGCTCCACCCTCTCCAGGTTCCCCTCGGTCTCCTGGTAATCCTTGATCACCTTTGGAACCAGGTATTCCTGGTAAACCTTTTGGGCCTGGTTTGCCAATACCTGGGAGACCAGATGGGCCGGGACTGCCTTTCAGCCCTGGTGGACCTCTTATACCTGGAGGCCCTGGTTTTCCATTTCCATTCTCACCTTTAAGTCCACGTTCACCTGGCGGGCCAGAAATGCCCTTTATTCCTGGTTCACCCCTAGACCCAGGAGGACCCCTTGTACCTGGGAGCCCTGGTTTCCCATTAAGAGATAGACCAGCAGGTCCAGGCAGGCCAGGTTGTCCTGGAGGACCTCTAGGACCTGGTTCACCACGAGGGCCAACTTCACCATTAAGTCCTGGCATCCCCTTTGGTCCAAGTTTACCTGGTAGACCAGGAAGTCCAGGTTTACCAATTCCTGGAAACCCAGGAGGTCCCTGAGGCCCTGGCTGTCCATTGAGGCCAGGCTTCCCAAGTCCAGGTTTTCCTGGAAGCCCTGCTGGCCCAGGGGGACCTCTTGGTCCAGGCTTTCCCGAGGGACCAGGTTCCCCCTTTATTTCCATCATGGGTGGCATGTCTGTAAAAAGAGAAGTAGTGTTGTTAGTATGAGAACGGTGTCCCATATAGTGTCAGCTAAGTTAGGGTAAGAAATACATAAATAGATTAATTACAAAGTCAGAATAATTGTTTCAAATGCTCGATATCAAACATGAAAATAACTACAGATGATAGTTCCAATCAACACAATTAACAACATTATCTCACAACTGACACCTCTTACGAAAAACTGAAGAAAACAAAAAACAAAAACCCACTATTTCATGCTTATTTGTGTAATAAATATAAGGTTTTCACACTGGATTTAGCCCCTAACTGCCTCTTTGTGGTATGACAGCCATATAACTAAGTCCAAAATGGAAAATTAAACAAAGGAAAGTTATTTACATACAACACATTACTTTAATTACAAAAGCAGTATTATTTGGTCCCAATGCTACGTTTGGTTATGGGTGAATGTTATAAGTATGAAGTCAGTGCTTTATATAGATTACTGACCTGTAAAGGCTTTGTAAACCATGTTAATAAACTAATGCAAAGCACATACTGAGTAAAAACAGGGTGTGTTCTTGACTGACCAGCGCTCCATGTATAAATCAGTCCTCTATGGTCCAGGGTACAGCTCCTATTATGTAATAGCACAGTTGGACAGGAGCTAACTTTTTCCCACTGACACTGTGCTCTTATTGGTTTGGGGGGTTTCTCTGAATGTACATGTTTTGTGTTTGTGTAACAGGAGGAAAACTGTACTGTACAGGTGTGTGACATGACGAAGTGTCATTTTTCTTTAAAACATAGAGGAGCTGAACATGGATGGACTACAGGGAACAGAAACACAAGCTAGACCTGTATTACTTTAAAACAACCCTGAGCCAGTTCCAGACAATTTATCCTTTCAAACCCTCACTTCAACAACACTGAAAGCAATCCGCAGCTACGTAATACTACGTCATACAGCCTTTGGGTGGCTTATATCATAACACAACAATCAAGTATTCATATCTGTGTAAGGAACAACCACTGGCAGCATGAGTCTACCCAAACTGAAAGATAAGATAGTCCAAGTCCGTCTGTTTCTGTAAATATGTAAAAAAAAAAAAAAACTGTTCAGAGATGATATTCAGCTGAGGTTTATGGGATATTTGGCCTCATGGAATGTACTTGATCAACTATAATATTGTAACAGCATATTTCCTCTGTCTTTCATTTTGGATCAAAACCTAAGAGGAACCTGTCCATTAAACCTCCTCCACTGAAACCAAAGGACAATACTTCCCCCTGCTGGCAGAGAATGAGAACTGCACCAACTGCACCTCACTGCCATTAAAACAACTATGAAATATTTGGATTATAGTAATGTAGGAGTCCAGGTAAAATCACAGCGCTTTACAAAAATGGAAAAGAAACAAGTTCAAAACACACAATTACAATTAAAACATAATCAGTAAAATACAAAAAATAATCAGTTAAAGTAAAGGAAAGAAGAGTGCGGATAGAATACTTTCACTTGTTAAATGCACAGTTGAACAGAGCATTAACAATAATACTTAACAAAATAAGAGTCATTTATTGTGCTGTTAATTGAGGAAAGTTTTGATATATAGTGGGAGCTACATGCCTACTTAAGTGAGTTTCTTTTTATCTTAGAGGAAAAGATTAATGAACTACCACGCTGATATGAACCAGACAGCAGAACACAGAAAAAGATCCAACTGCATCTCATTTTACAAAGAACGCCAAAAATCTACTTGTATGACTGGCAGACTTCATCGCTCTCACTCCATAATTCAACTCTTCACTTCAAAGACATCTACATAGAGAGGATATTTGACATTAACCCTTTCATGCACGAATTATGACAACCTTAATCAGATTTTTCCTGAGAATTTTAGGCATAAAAAACAAAAAGCGATTGAAATTTTTTTTTTATGAACCTATTTTTCATAGAGTTGCAAAAATGTCTATTCAGCTGAAGCAAAGAAACATGCATTTACCGATATACTGTGTGAAAACTACGAAATAAAAACAGTTGTAATGCTGCTAATCTGATGTTTTCTCACATTTTAGCATATTGTAATACTAATTATGACTCACTTCATGTTGATAATTTTCAAAAAGAAAAAAAAAACCCTGTAAATTAACAATGATTATTTATTAGCTATTGATTTACACTCAAACATGTTACTGTAGATGAGGTTTATCAAGAACAGCAGAGTTATATTAATAGTATGAACTGCAGTGTATGGGATGATGCATCCACTGTGTTGGTTGATATGGAACTAAAACAACAAAATTCATGAATATACAAGAGAACAGCAGTAGAATCGCTGTCCAGTTTCGTGACCACTATGCATGAAAGGGTTAAACATGCTTTAAGGCAGTAGTTTGTGTCTTTTTTACCTGTTATCTGTTTGTTTAATATGTACTTCCCTTCCTTATCTATTCTACAGCTGACTGTCACTGATGAACCTTTTGTAAAATTGCAGAAAAAATGCTAAAATTTAATGACATGTAACTTTAACCCATATAGACCCAAACAGGAGCCCTGCGATGAACTGGCAACGTGTCCAGGGTGTACCCCAGTTTCACCCACAGGTAGCTGGGAAAGGCTCCAGTATAGGCTCCAGTACCCCAACGACCTTCTCAAGGATAAAAAAAAAAAATGCCTGTTGATCCACTAATCCTATCAATACATGTAAATAATTAATGTAAAATACAGTTTCATGGTCATCAGATATGACCCGTTTGGACGTTCAGAGGAAACACTGTCATCTTCTACAACATTGATTCACCAGTAAAACCCATGGAGTTGGATCAGTGACAGTGGATGG
>JAQQZY010000003.1:15297722-15308805 GCA_030068375.1 Ostorhinchus rueppellii | reverse complement strand
TAGCCCATTAACCTATCAGTGCATGTCTTTGGATTGTGGGAGGAAACCGGAGTACCTGGAGAAAACCCATGTAGACAAGGGGAGAACATGCAAACTCCACACAGAAAGGTCCCAAGAATCACCCGGGAATCGGACCTGGGTCCTTCTTGTTGTGAGGCACGAGTGCTAACCACTGCACCACCGTGTTGCCCCCTTTTATTCCATTTGCTTTAATAATGACACAAAATTATCTTCATAAATATACAGTGATTCAGAGAGATTTAATAAACATTTTGATATAGTGAATGCAAGTGATTTTTGTCAGTTATGACCTTATAACAATTGCTTTATTGCATGAGGAGAGAGACTGTTGCCACGGCAACTAATGAGAAGATAGATAACAACGTCCAATAACACATTAAGGTTGAAATTTTGAATTTCAGAGTATTTCAATGAGTGCCCTATAAAGGGTTAACACCTCTGATCTAAATGAAAGTCAAAGCTCCAGAATTCATTGTTTTTCTTGTAATGGCCGACCCACTTTTAAGCAGTCCTTTTTACGCGGTTGCTCAACTGCTCTAAATGAACATTGTGTTTTATCGAGGTTTTATTACATTGTACTCCTGCTGACCTTTTGGAATCTTGATAAATAACCCATAACACAAAACAGTGAAAGGAGGGGGAAAAAATGCAATATGTGCAATTTTTGTGTATGTGTGTGTGTTGGAGATGAACTATAACTGAGGATTTAGATGGCACTGTGGAAAGTTCACAGCAGCATGACCTCACCTCAGCAGAAAAAAAAAAAAAAAGCTTTGAGGACACCCGGTAATATAATCCCCTTTAAATCAGAATGATCACTGTGTCTCTCCCTGTCTCGTAGGTCTCAACTGGCAACCTAAGCTCTTTTCTCTCCCTCTCCTATTCCCCTTATTTTCTCCTCCTTTAAGCCTCCTCATTGCTGGTGTGAATACTTTTATTGTGTGCTGCCAGGACCTGACTGAGCAAGGCATTTTTTCCTCCTGTAAGTTCACTGGTACTGACATATATTCGACTGTGTTATCCCTAAAGTAACAAAGCAGCAGAGAGAGAGAGAGAGAGAAAAAAAAAGATGTAAGCTGCGAATGCAACAGGAAGTTAAATTGTATAATTAATCAATAGGATCATATGACAGGATGAGGGACTAGATGTCAGGCTCTGATGTACTCAGCTGGGTTTGGTCTGTGTTATGTCTTGTGTTTCTGTGCCATGTCTCCAAGTAACTGTTACCTTGTTCTCCTTACTGGGTGGGTGGCTTCACTCCTGCCAAAAAAGGGGCCTCTGAAATGTGCACAGACCAGGGAACACACAGAAAACTGACAAAAATTAGACAAAGACAAGAGCTCCAAACAAGCCACCACGTAAATGAATCATCATTTTATCCTTCTAATGAGTTTCGCAGTGAGATTTTTAATTTTTTTTTGCTAAACAGTTTCGTTATTTCCTGACCGTGTGTCAAAATATTCATGGTGGCGGTTCATCCAAAGGCAAAGCTCTGGCTGTGGTGAGGAGTCAAGCTCATGTGGAGCGTGAATGCATGGGTCTATGTAGGATTCAGCACTCTGAAGGTGAGAAATGTTCTGGAGCGCTGAAATAAAGGGGCTAAACCTGAAACAAATGCACAGCATCAATTATTCCATTGTTTTATGCCAGGGCTGGAGAAAGTCCCACAGTCGCATGTAGCTGGAGCTGACTTCCAGATGGGAAAAGCCTAGAAAAGTCCTCTCCTAGTCTGGTTTTATCAAAGGATTCCACAGTTTGACACTCCATGAAAACACAGAGCTAATACAGATCATATTGTCAAAAAGGCTGCCACTGGACTTGTGATGAAAAAGGTGGATGAGGAGAGTCGGAGAAGGAGGAAAATAAAGAGGAAGGGGATAGAAAGCAAGAAGCCACGAAGGAGACGTGAAGTCATTACGACAGAAAGAAAAACAGGGAGACGGAGGAGAAAAATGAAAGGGAGCACAAAGTAAAAGCTTTAGCTCTTGATCTCCCTGTTGACCCACTTCAAGATGCGTGGCCCGCCAATCATCTCACACGCTCCTTCCGCTGGCAACCGAAACAGCTTCACACGTACATGCACACGCCACGCACCCACAAACACACACATCAGTTGGCAGCGAAACAGAGAAGGAGGCCTATTTTTCTGTCCAAAATAGAGAGAAAGAGGAGGGGAAGAAGGAGAGGTAGAAGGGAGATTATAATTTAATAAGGGGCAGGAAATCTTGGTCAAATCCCCCTGAAGGAGCTGAAATGCCTCCGTGCTGGAGGCTACTGGACTATAGACTGACTGGGATCCATCTGAATGGGCTTCTAAAGCACAAGCAGCACGGCAAACCACCAAAAAAAGGAGACAATGGACCAGGCAGAGAGCGAGAGCGAGAAATATCGAACCTGCAATTTATACATTCATAGTATCAGCTGTATAACCTCTGCTGAATCCACACTGAGGAACACTGTGGTTAGTGTGACATGAGTATGATTCAGTGGACTTCAGATATACATACTCATCTGTAAAGCAACAATTGTTTGAAATGATTAAATTTTTTTTGTTCCAATAATATTAAGGAGCTGATCAAAAGAGCAAAATCATATTTATTTAATAATTGGATAAATTATAACCTAAACATACATAGATGATGAAAAGAAATGGAGCCACACAAGGCGCTGTGAATTATTGTTTTAGCTTTTTGGCCATCACAGCACTGCTTCCTATCTGCTGGAGCCTGAAACAACCATATTTGGGTGAGAGGGAGGAGCTATTAATGGGTAAGCTAATGCTACCCAGGAAAATGTAATGATAATATAATATTAACGCTAATGCTGTAGAGTTTAAGGAATGATTTGAGTGTCCGGACGATGTGAACTGCGTATGTGTAGAAGCGTTTATCTCTGTCGGCCATCTTTTATGACTCACTACAGCAACCTCGCTAGGACAACTTACTTTGTCTAACTTATAATGGAATTGTTTAGGTATTAAAGCTGTGTTTTGCTAACAGGTCAGATTATAATAAAATACATTAATGAAACATTTGTATAAAGAATGCTGTGACAGTTTTTCCTCTGTCCTGCCTTTTGGAGCCTGAAATAACTTTATTTGGGTAAGAGGGTGGACCTACCAAAGAATGATGGGTAAGCTAATGCTAACTAGGAAATATAAGGACAAAGTATAATGCTAATGCTATTGTGCTTTGTCTAACTTACAGGCCATAATGCAATATGGAATTATACGGCTAATAAAGCTAATGCTATAATGCTTTGTCTAACTTACACACTGTATAATGTATTATGGAATTATATGGCTAATAAAGCTGTGTTTTGCTAACAGGTCAGATATCAGTTAAATACAGTAATAAAACATTTGAATAAAAAAAATCCTTTGACAGTTTTTCTCTATTCTGCCTTTTGGAACCTGAAATAACCCTATTTGGGTAAAAGGTTGGAGTTACTAAGAATGATGGGTAAGCTAATGCTAACTAGGAACTATAAAGACAAAGTATAATGCTAATGCTATAATGCTTTGTCTAACTTACAGGCCCTAGTATAATACTGAATCATATGGCTAATAAAGCTAATGCTATAATGCTGCCTCACTTACAGGCCATAATGTAATATGGAATTATACAGCTAATAAAGCTAATGCTATAATGCTTTGTCTAACTTACACACTGTATAATGTAATATGGAATTACGTGGCTAATAAAGCTAATGCTAACGTTATAATGCTTTGTCTAACTTACACATTGTATAATGTACTATGGAACTATATGGCTAATAAAGCTGGGTTTTGCTAACAGGTCAGACATTAGTTAAATACAGTAATAAAACATTTGTACAAAAAATCCTTTGACAGTTTTTCTCTTTTCTGCCTTTTGGAACCTGAAATTACCATATTTGGGTAAAAGGGTGGAGCTACTAAGAATGATGGGTAAGCTAATGCTAACCAGGAAATATAATGACAATGTATATAATGCTAATGATATAATGCTTTGTCTAACTTACAGACCATGAAATGTAATATGGAATTATGTGGCTAATAGAGCTGTGTTTTGCCAACAGGTGAGACTGCAGTTAAATGCGTCGATGAAACAGTAGTATATTTTTTATAAATCCTTTGATGGTCTTGTTAGTGTAAACTTGTAACTACAATGTCAGTTGAGTTGTTTGTCAGGAATATCACCTCTTTCTTCAAAGTCCAACACAGCGTGAGTGTCTATGAGCCTTAAAATAAAGCAGAAAAAGGCCAAATGTTACAGGACACCATGGATATTTTTGACTGTGTCTGAAGAGAAAGGAACTCATTTGGATTCCGAATCTTTCAGAGCCAATATCCAGTGACCATCAGTAATATTCCACAATAAGTTTCTTCCACATTGGCCTCCTTTCAAACCTGTGGTTGCTGCCACATGGGTCTAAACAAAGTAATAGGCTTGTTAAGTCTGACGTCATGGTGCCATAAAATCTCTGGATCCAAACTGTCAACAACAGCGGAGTCTGTATCCTGATTTACGTTAACTAGTGCGGCACCAGTTCAGGTTCAGAAGCAGCTGAATTCATTCATGGAACTCAAATATAGTGATCAGTGGAGTTGACCATAATCAGTGTTTCACCTGCAGCAGATCATGATTCTAAGTGTCGAAAATATGTTGAAGCTCCTGGTTCAAGAAAGCAAACGGCAATGCACTGCATATTTAGCTGTGTGCAAGCACAAATTATTACTTTATTTTCTATTTTCTCAACAGAATAGCATAGATACAAGGCTCATAAGTGAAAATTTAAATGTGAACATGTGAAACACCTCATAAAAGTGGAATTCTGTATCAGTGGAATCCATAAAAAGACCATTTGGCAGATATGGTCAACACTAAAGCTAATTAGCTAATTGTGCTAATTTTGATTTGGACCAAACTTTTTTTTTTTTTTTCTCAGCTGCTTCATCCACTTCCTCTGGTCTGTATTAATACATGTAACATGTTGGAATGACAATTGGATGTTATATGGACTTTTGAAAACAAGTGGACCTTAAAAACAATAAATAACATCACAGCTTAACCAGTATTTGAATTTTGGTTGAGTAGTTTTTGTTTTGGGGCTCTTTTTCTATAAATCAGTCCAGCTGCTTTTGTGGCATCTGGTTGACCTCTATAAAGCAGTTAAACAGTCAAACCTCAGAAAAAATAAATAAAGGAAACTCACAACACTGCAAACAACAGAGAAAACAAAAAAATGACAAGGAAAACAGAGTAAAAAACAAAAATGAGCAGAAATCCAAACAGTCTATTTTAATAGTTTATCAGTCTCAGTCACTGCTCTGTGTTTTATCCCCATTAAACAGGTGACAGGGGCGTACTGAGCATGCTCAAACGTCTATGGAAAGAACAAGACCTATTCTATCAGCATGTTTTGAATTTTTTCCTATTGAGCGAACGGTTAAATTTTCATGAGCATTTAAAATAAATCAAACATTCCGAACGCTCACCACAAACACATCAGGGGTTAAAGGGTCAAAGCTGTTTTAATCAATAAAGGGAGTAGTTTAATTAACGACTGCTATAACAGAAGCAGAAAAATAGAACACAAAAGAGAAGTAACGCGCTGCTCTATGCTCAGTGCTAAACAAACAATATGTGGAAATACGATGTAGAGTAGGAAAAGCATCACAGGAGTTTGATGTCTCCAGTGGATTTCAGCGCAACTTTTGCTAAAATACTGCCGCAGTAGATACAACAACCCATTTATGCTAAATTCATTCTTCTCTTGAGTCAGTTTCTTAGAGGTATTATTTTTTGGCAGCCTTTCCGAGACTTGTCAGTTGTGCACCAGTACCGGTCCAAAGCAGCTGGTCAATTTGGACCAGGCTGGGTAAGCAGCAACATCTCTTTTAGGGTAGAACAAAACAATACACAGAAGACAAAGACTCCCTTATTTCAGTAAATGACATAACAAAACCACAAAATCTCCCTGCACCGCCAGTGTCTCTCGAGCTGAAGTGAAGCCTCAAGTTTGTGTCAAGATGATACAACATCCCCCTGACAGTCCACAATAAAAAGAATTTAGTGCATTGTGGGATTTAAAAAAGAAACTCTCAGGAAATGATCTAGCAAGTAAACAGCTGTTGCTCGGGGACTCAGACAGTGTGACACGGGGGGCGTCATGGGATGAGAAGATTGGCTGGAGTGCAGAAAGTGATGTGCAGTGAGCTCTCACACACCGCTGCAATTACGTTGCTGTTTGTCGACTTGCGTGTGGAGGTAAATGTGTGCAAAGGAGTCTTTAATAAACACTAACGCAAAGTGCAAGAGAGCAGGTCACGCAAGTTGTACGTTTGGCTGGCTCCTCTTTTATTCCTCCCTCTTGACTATTTTCTCTCCTCTGCAGGGCAAAAGGAAATTTACTCAATCCCTCTTTGCTCAGAATAGTTTTTCTTTTCCTCCTACAATCTATCGCTGCGCTCTTCGTTGCATGATTTGAATCCCAGTCCAGGACCATTAACTGTTCATTGGCCTCCAGTTGATTGATCACTTAAAACACAGCTGACCCCGGCTGGGTGTTTGAGGCTCTACATCTCGCCAGCAGAACAGAACAGAACCCACAAAGCACCTCATACACTCTCTCACATGCATGCATATTAACCAGACCACCAGCGCACAGTCCATAGCCCCCTCTGACTGTGGTCCTTACTGAAGCCCACCCCACCCATCAGGATCAATGCAGGTCTTTATTAACTTCTGGCTAAGAGTACTCACTGTGTAAGAGGACCCTGCCAGTTCTGGCCTCACACCTCCCAAAATCCACCACTGGGCTGTATAAACACGGCTCTATGAGTGTGTGTGTGTGTGTATATACGAGTGTGTGTACCATACAGATGTAAAGATAGTGTGAGGCTGTAATAAAGAACAAAGAAGAAAATGTCAAAAACAGGTTCAGAAGTTAATTTGAAGCAGCTGTCTAAATTGTTAATGAAGACATCAGAGGAAGAGTGAGGGGTTTTTAAAGCGAGGCTTCATGATGGGCGACAATAATAATAATAATAATAATAATAATAATAATGATAATAATAACAATAATAATAATAATAATAATAATAATAATAATAATAATAATAATAATAATAGTAATAATAATAATAATCAAACTACAGGACAGTAGAGTGCTGCTGGGATGACATACAGTGTTTTTGGAGGCTGTTTCAGAGGTTAGCATTGTCCTGGGTTGGGATTTTGTGACCAACATTTGGATTTTTGCTAGGGATGCACCAATACTGGTATCGGTATCGGGTCTGATACTGAGCATGAGAACTCGTACTCATAAAAATACTCTGATACACCCACACTGATACCACTTACAGCAGTGTGACATTCACAGTTCAGTGCAACAGATACGGAGGAGTAATGTCAGCAGTGTGGAGATTGTTCACAATAAATGGCAGTGAGAAATGTAACACCAACTGGAAGTAACGTTAAAGACACAGACAGATACGTATGGAGCGCCATCCTCGGCGTACGCAAGTATGTCTGTTTTCCAGGTGCAGGTGGATGTGTACCCAGATGGAGAATACCACTGGAACCGTGGAGGTAGAAGATCTGTTCAAAGAGCAACTGTGTGAGTTAGTGACAAACCACTGACATATTTCAGACAACTACCCAGGGCTGGACCGGTTTATGTCCTACTTATAATACTATGGGGGTAAGGAGCGGTGCAGAATACCACCAGTAGGAGTGAAAATGAAACTTAAACTCATTTATCTTTTCCCTCCTGGAGCTTCACTTTTAAACCTTAGTAGTGGAAACGTTGCAGCATTAGTATCTACATTAGTGTTACCTCTGTCAGCTCCATGTTTGTTATCACTGACATTCTTCTTCTTCTTCTCATAAAACTTTACTTTTCTTTGTAGTATTTGTCCAGTATGATAAATTAAGATTGATTAAGAAACTTTCATTCCAACAGGGGGTGCAGTAGCTGTCAGTAGCAGCACTTTGTTCTAGTCAGACTAATGACAACGACAATAAAGCACATTTTCAAAAGGAACTAAGAACTGTAATGGGATTACTAAATACTCATATCGTTACTCGGTTTCAGCAAGCACTCAAATGTAAGTATTTGTACTAAAAAGTGGTTTCGGTGCATCCCAATTATTGCAGATAATAAGTTCTGTCGTAAACAAAAGCTACAGATGTAGCTCAGCAAGATCAAGTAACCTGGTAACATTAGGCGTCATAGGAGTGACATCACAGCTGTGTAACGTCAGGATCATCACCAAAAATAAAGCTTCTACTCAGCACGATCAATCCAGCTACTGAAATGAATATTTTTGCAAGAGCAGAATTTAAGAAGGCTGTAAAATCAGACTAGTGAGATGAAATTGATGCTTGGAAAAATTGTAATTAATGTTTAGCATTTAGCACTTTAGCATTGCTTTAATTTAAATGATCATCTAAAAGCTTACATAAGGCATCAGGGCTTTATTTAACTTTAACTCAAATTTAGATTTTTTTTCATTTATCATTGTAATTGTTTTAAGTGTTCCAGGACCCCCCCCCCACCACCACCACCACCACCAAATTTTCCTCAAAAAAAAAAAAAGTTCATGTTCTGACCATAAAATAAATGAATAATAATAATGGTCCTATCACACTAATATTTATTAAGATAAGATAAATTTAAGATAAGATTAAGCCCAGCATTAGGAAATGTCACCATTAGCAGTAAAATAGAAAGAAACACAGCATATGAGTGAAACATGAAATATATATAGAAAAAAAAATCTATTTATATAATTAAATATTTATACAAATTTAGATGTAATTCTTCTTCATATTATTATGATTATTATATTTATTTATTTTACATATTTTCAATATAATTGCATTAGTCTCAGCCTTATTTAGCCATTAGCTGACATTATGGTACACATTTGTTTTGATAAGTTTATACAATACCTGGCAACCCCAGATCATACTGGTGGACTGGCAGAGAGTTTGCTGACTGATGTGCCCTTGAGCAATGGCACCTGACATGGTAAGCCCACTACTCCTGGCATGCAGTGTGTGTGATGCATGTGTGGTGCATGTTTACCTGTGTGACAAACTACTACTGACAAAATAAAAATTCTATTCCATCATAATACTGCCCCCCAAGGCTTGTACTGTAGGCACTAGGCATGATGGGTAATCACCTCATGTGCCCATCACTCTGGAACGGGTTCAGTCTGGACTCATCAGACCATGTGACCTTTTTCCATTGAAATTCAGTCCAGTCTTAATGCTCTCTATCAAACTCATGTCCCAGTAACCACAATCCCAATGACTTCAACACAAGGGAATTCTAAGTACAACACATTTCCAGGTTTCAAGAGTGATTTCTGCAGCACTCCCTAGAATGTGTCAAAATCCAGCCATCCTGTGCACATCATATATTAGATTTCAAAGCCTTTCCAAGGAGTTTCTAGTAGGAGAGTTAAATAAATTGTGCAATGTGAGCGGCACAAGCATGTGATAAGTGGGACTTTTACTGTGACTACATCAGCAGAGTCATAATAAGTCTGCTTTTTTAGTATGAAATGCATAAAAGAAGCTATTTGGCTGCTGACGTGCACCCTAGGGACCATGTAAAAACTGTGAGAATACAAAATGATATGTCCCTCTAGAGTAGTGTACTCTAAGCCCACGCCAGGCCTTATGATGGCTATAAGAGCCACCAGAGAGCAGCACTGATCAGGGCAGACAGTATAAGGGGCTCTGGGAAGTGTCACATACAAGGAGGGATGACAAGTGGATGGCTGGGATAACACCTGGTAATATTTCATACAACTTTATGTAACTGGATGTCTGTTTAGTGTGTGATTTCACACAGAGATACAGATTATAAGTGTATTTCTTACATTTTTTATGTAAGTGAAAAGGCAGATCTTAATAATTAAGAGTAAGGTGATAGATGCGGTTCCTTATGAGGGAGTACACAGTGTTCTTCAGACCAGTCAGTTAGAAACAGGCCAACATATGGTGACAAAATAAAGGAAAAAAACACGTATCATCACTGTAACCTTGTAATTCCCTTTTTGGTCTTTTTTTTTTTTCTTCATAAAACTATTCTATTGGTCAGTCTTCACACAGGCCTGATGGTTTTAGAAATATTTAACAAATGAAAAGTATTGCAAATGGCTTGTGACAACAACTCTTAATTCCATTCATTTATTCAAAATATACATCACAATGTAATCAAGAAAGCATACAAAATAACCATTTTGGACATAAGAGATGTCTGCCTGACAGTGACAATATGTGTTTTAGATGCTGGAACAGCACATGTTGCCAGGACAACTTCAGTGTTCCACAGTATTGTAGGTTTGTGAACTCAACTGAAATGATGAACACTGGTCTTTAACCCATAAAGACCCAGTGCTACTTTATGACTGTCCCCAAATGAATTTTTCTCCATCTTTAACCTTTCTTAAGTGATTTATAACCACTTATTCTAACACTATCCTCTATATTTTGCATTTTTTCCAGTATAAATCATGTATATTCCTGTATTTAATTCACTGATTATGTAGATGTTCATAAAAGCTCAGATTACAGTTGAGGGTTATTATATCAAATATAGAGAAAACTGAAGAAAAAGTGACTTAATCAAAATATGTCATTAACTGAAGTTAAGGGCCTTTTCACAACGTACTTGAATCTGTATCCGAGTACGCTGGACCCCAAAGTCCGCTTAATTTTATCCATCAAGTACCATACCCGAGTCCAGTTGAGAAGGTAGTCCTGGGTACAGACTGCTCGTACTCCGACATGGTACGCTGCCGTGTGAATCTGACCTGTGCCAGAGTCCGGAAGTGACCTAATCACCATTCCGACAACACAAGTGGGTTAATCACCACGAGACCATAGACCAGGGGTATTCAACTACGGTCCTCGAGGGCCGGTATCCTGCGTGTTTTAGATATTTCCCTCTTCCACCACACCTGGAAGCCATTACATCATTATCTGGCTTCTGCAGAGCTGGATGATGAGCTGATCACTAATTGAAGCAGGTGTGTTGGAAGAGGGTAATATCTAAAACA
>JAQQZY010000003.1:15244931-15256817 GCA_030068375.1 Ostorhinchus rueppellii | reverse complement strand
CGCCGAAGCATGTCAGGTCAACAAAAACCTCAAAATGTCTGGAATAAGGAAAAACTCATTAAGTTATTAAGACATTAAGAAACTAGTAACTCATATCTTATTATTCTTTAGAAGGCTATGGCTGAATTCATGAGGCTACATCTGAGAAAAGATAGAAAAAACATCTTCGGTTACATGTAGATTGTTTCAAGGTAGGACAGTATAAGCTCGACTACTTCCTCGTACTTTTCGGACTTTAAATTTTGTTGAGGAGTCAAAATGAGATGGTTGTGCATTGTTTGGATTATTTTTTTTTGGTTTGTTGTCTTCAATATCCTGGCGTATTCTATTTAGATTTGTGGTTTCCCTTTCATTCACCTTTCTATTTTATTCCTACTCATGTTTGAAGTAAAGATTCAGGCTTCTTAATGAGGTATTATAAGTTGTTGGTAAGATTCGTCAGTGACATGGTTTCCTTTTATTAAAAACCACTGCACAGATTCTTAACATCTCACTGTGGCATTCGGAAGATGGGTAAACATCCCAAATTCCCTAGTGGATTAACTTGTTAGCAGTGGCGCTACCAAGGCCCTGGGTACTCCAAAACCTACAGGAGGTGGTGATAGAGGTGACTCCTAAAGGTCCAGGTCTTCCGTTTCCCTCCCATCAACAGGTGTTTCAGGCAGATTAGTGACAACATCACTGGGGTAACAAGGGCTGTTTAGGACCAGATATGCAGACCATGATCCATCAAATGACCCAGTCCCACTCAGTCAGAAACAGCATGATCCTGTTCATCCATGACCAGGTTCTGCAGGTGTACTCTGTAGATAAGCTCAAGTGCTTTATAACTGATATAATTAATGCTTCTGCTGGAGAAGATCTGCGCTGTTTCAGTCTGACACTAACACGTCCAACGATAGACATGTTGATGGTACCAAAGCCACCCAAGCTGACACTTCTACCTCTTCCTCCAGCACCATATTTGTGGACCAGCCAACTCCGGCAATGATTCCTCGTCTACCACCTCCCGTGACTTCTGATAAACTCATTAACACCAGAGCTATGACCTCTGGGCTGAGTCATCTCAACAGGGTCCACCAAAACCAGAGACCCTAGTTTTGATTCCATTCCCAGGCCTGAATGTGATACAGAAGTCCACCAGAACCAGACTGTGTTGTTGTTCCCACTCCTTCACTTCCTCTGATGCGTCCAATCTCCAGTCTTAGTGTCAGTCCTGGATGGTGAGGATATGAGTGAGGAGCTCAGCCAAGAACCAGTCTCTGCTGTTTCCTCTCAACTCCTGCCAACACTGAGGAACCCACCGTGCTGTCAGTCCTGATCCACCACCTGCACCATGAACAGGAGAGTCTGAACCAGTGGAGCCGCCCACACCGGGAGAGGGGGAAACAGTGCTGCTGTGACAACTCTACCACGACCTCTGATTCCTCCTGATCAACCTCCAGTCACCACTTCAGTCCAATCCACCAAAGAACTGGAGTGTGTGCCTGTGGTTTTAATCCCAGCAGCTCCTCTGAGCCCCCGTCCTGTCATCACTATAGATGAAGAGGGACGGAGCATCGACCAGGACACCAGGGTCTTCAGGGTGGATAAGAAGAGCAAAGAAACACTCCTATTTACATTTCATTTGAATGCGTCACTAATTTGTTTATTTATTTTTATTTTTGTATTTATTTTTTCGCTAACTATATTTTGTACAATCTTTATGCAAGGACACTTTCTTCAACTTTATTTTGTTGCTGCCTTGACCGTTCAGTTTCCCTGTTGTGGGATCACTAAAGTCTAATCTAATCCAATCCAATCTAATCCAGTCCAATCTAATCTAATCTAATCTAATCTAATCTAATCTAATCTAATCCAATCCAAACTAATCTAATCTAATCTGACATATACTATTTACATTTCTGAAAAAAATTACCAAATAGGGTTCAATTTCCTTCACTTTGACCACCACTCATATACTGTAACTCATAAAAACAATTTTAAAATACAATTTTCTCATTTAAAACAGTACTCCATTCATTCACTTAGAGTAAAACATCCATTAAAATCTAGATTCCATATGCTTACGAACAAATGAATCCAAAATGATGTTTAGATGTTTAACTCCACTGAATTCATATGCAGAATATGGATATGTATTTTACTAAAACGGTGAAATGGTTCAAATGATTGTTCTGCCTTACATAAGTTAACATAAAGCTAATCATGAGGAACGGAAGTCGATATGAAACTGTGAAAAACAAGCTTTCCTTCTTGGAGATCCTGAAATGAACATTAAAGGATTATATTTCTATATTTTTCTTCTCCCTCTGTGGGTTCATTATGGACTAAAATCCAAAACATCCTGTCTTTAAGATGCTATTTTTCATTTTGACTTGATGCTCAAGTAGTAAGCTGGAGGAAATTGAATGTGGAGCGGATAATTACTTGATATAAAAATTATTGGGGTAAAGTTGTCTGATGAAGGGTGTATATTGTGTACTTCAGGTGGCCAAAAAGACCAAAAATAGAGGGATATTTAGATTAAATGAGGCTATAATATACAGAAAGGATAGCGTGTGTGTTCTGAAGGTGTTTGTTTCCCAGGGGAGTAGAGGAATCACTGGGCGTTTTACTGTTTCTTGAGAATGAGTGGCATTCTCCTTCATTTCCTGCTTGCACTGCAGAGGCATATGTGTTTGCCAAGCTCTCATACACATTCAGACACACACCTGCAGAAGCATATACAAATATGCATTAAACTACAGTGAAATAAAGAATAGAGCCAGACCAAGTCAGAAAGGTCCCACTGAGTTCAAGTAAAATGTGATGATATACCTGTAAGTCTATAATATAGGACAGTCACTATAAGTCATGACTGAATAAAATACAATCAGAGAAATTAAATGAAGCTTATTTGATCTGAATTCAACGTAAAAACACCAAACTGACCAAATACTGACCAACCTGCTGACTTTAAGGTCATGACACTTTTTCATTTAACCACAAGATGCCTGGGCCACGTGTGAGTTTTGACATTCTGCCCCCTTGTGGTCAAAATGTGTAAACTAATCTGCAGGCCACAGGGAGACACAGAGATGGTATCAGTGCATTACATGAGTGGATCCCACTGCCTCAGTTAAAGTCACTGTTTTTCATCATCAAATTAATCTTAGTTCTCTTTTCAAGGAAGTAAAAGGCAGAGGTTTGAAAGTAAAACCCTAATGTGATCATCGAAAGTACAGTAAGGCATGTGCTTGAGAAAGGAACCATTTATAGCTGATGTCTTACATCTGAGGACTCCGGGTACTTTCTCTTCCTGACTGTCGCTTTGTTGTGTAGCTCTCATGTGGATGAAAGCTCAATGAAAAGCTTACAGATCTATTTATGAAGGCAAGGCCTTGTTCTCACAGCCCTGATGTAATCTTACTAACATTATTTAAAGAAACACAAGAGCTGATGTTGAATTTGGAGTCTTAAAAGTCCTAACTTCAACACGTTCTGGCCTATAAAGTAGCGTCAGTGGGGCATGAGAGGTTTCAGTGCTATAAGAGCAGGAGGCTTGGCAACAGAGAGCGTGAGTGTGTAAATCTGTTAGAAATGTGTGTCTGTAAGGAGTGCTAAACCCATGTCCTGTAGGTGTTTGTTTTGTACTGGGTATAAAGTATGCAGTGTGTGGTGCTGTGCATTCAGCATGACTGTTGTTTGTATATGGTTGGTCACGCTTAGCACACTGTATGGGCAGCTGGTGGATAGAGCGGTTAGAGGCTGTTAGGTGCGGTTAAATAATGCACCACACACACACAAACACACTTAAACTTCATGTAACCATCAAGGTCCCAGTAACTGTTCAGTTGCCACCTCTTAGAAATCAGAGAATCCCAGTCCATGGCACGGGGTCACTATGGTAACAACATAATGTTGCCATCACCCACATGCCAGACGTGGAAACACAGCCTGTACGGTGCCAAAAAAAAGGCCAGGGGTGCTCTCAGATAGAAAAAGGAGCATAAATCTGCTGATCTATAGATTCTTTAAAGGGGGAGGGGGGTCAGACTGGAAACCAGTCAATCTGTGTGAGAGGCCTTAAACCTTATGAGCAAATATAACTTTGAACAGTGAAGCGAAGAATGAGTTCACGCTTTGGTGTGTATCCATTCACACTCTTTCCTCGAAGATTGTGTAACATACTTTGATATCCATGCACATTCAGTCACCTACGATCACACGTGTGTGTCTGCACACACACCAGCATACAG
This sequence comes from Ostorhinchus rueppellii, assembly GCA_030068375.1. Classification (NCBI taxonomy): domain Eukaryota; kingdom Metazoa; phylum Chordata; class Actinopteri; order Kurtiformes; family Apogonidae; genus Ostorhinchus; species Ostorhinchus rueppellii. The sequence continues at coordinate 15,252,576 of JAQQZY010000003.1, read as the reverse complement.
ACACACACAAGTCTGTCGACTTTTCTTGCCGTAAGCCAGTGAAATAGAGCGATGCTGCCAAATGTTTTTGGATTTCAGAACTCCAGCCCACTGTCTTTTCCAGACACTCTCTCCTCTTTTTTTCTACACCTTTCTCTCTCCCTTACTCTTGTTTTTCTTTTGAAACCCTGCTGTTATTGCACTGAAACACATGTGATTAAAAAATGTATCTCCTCAGCAAAGCATGCATTTTGGAATCGTTTCATTTTTTGGCATTTTTACTAAGCCTTGTTCATGTGCTCCTTCTTCTCTTTCTCTTTTTCACTTTCACTCCTCTTTTCAGTCTCTCTGCTTTGTTAGTGTGTCATTCAGGATACCTGAGGAGTCATGGCTGTTGCTCCTTATTCTGTTTGGGATGGAGGGATGTCGTTACAATGGAATGCAGAGGAGCATGCCAGAGGCATCACATTGGATGGACAGAGTGGAGAAACGGAGGGACAAGGAGAGGATAGGGGAAGAGGAAAAATGATAGGACTATGTGTCCATCTGCAGTATACTTATACAGTGGTTCATTCCAGTCACAGTATGAAATTTATTAAACTTTCAATGTAATAAAGTTAATCTATTAAACACACGGTCCCAGCTGTGTACATGTGATACGAACACATTTACTTACACATACAAACAGAGGATCTAACCACATGGATAACCTGTTACTGAGCCAGACCCATTTTACATACTGTATCCCACTACCACACTGCCCCACCCCACTCTACTCTCTGAATACACACCACGCCCACCTCAACATCATCACCAAAAGTTTGAGATGTATGTGGGCATGAATGCATCAACAATTTTGCACACCTGAAATCCACACACACAAAGTAGGAGCCAAGATCTGACTCAGAAAAGTCTTAATATCCCTAACAGACAGACTTTTCCATCTTGTAAATCAACTGAAGACAAACAGCTAGGACTTAAATATGCTGATCAGTGTCCATACACTACGAGAACCCGGAGCTGAGTACAGAAAAAAGAAACACTGCCAGTTCTTATTAACCTTTTAGCTGCTACTATTCTGTACAATAACTTAAGACTGACAAGAAATATGCAGGTCCCATGTCTAAGATATTACACCGTCTGTTTCTTATTTTTTATTTCATTATTTTCCTGTTCTCTCGTTGGGTTTCTTTTGGCCCCTGTCGGGTTAACTGTAGCCACATGTGATAAAAGTGAAAAGACAAGAGATGACAGGACACAGGGGATGCTAACAGAGCGAGACAGATGTGAGGGCAGATACTGTGGGGCTTACCTTTCTCTCCTCAGAGTGATGAGGGGCAGGGGGTTGCACTAGGTGAGGGCAACGGTTGGTGTGAGCTTCAGGTGGGTCTCTCTTCTACCTCCCTCCTTTCCTTCAGCCACGCGTGTCTCCCATGGGATGCGATGGCATCAAATATTCAAGGAACATGCAGCCAAAAAAGAGGAGTGATGTCCTCCTGGGCAAAAATCTTGGACCCTGAATGGTTCCAGTGCTACTCACAATTGCAAAAAAATTAAAAATTAAAAAAAACAAAAACAAAAAACCCCCAACAAACCAAAACAACAACAAAAATTGTGGCAGTGGAAAAAATTGGATATTTCAACTGCAGGTGGAGCAAATAGTCTGTTTAACTTTTATTTTTCTGTTTCCAGCAAAAACCGAAGAAGTCCATCCATGAGCTTTTTGGCAGAGTTTGTTAAAGTGAGGGAGTGGATGAGAGAGCAAATGACAGAAGAGGGAAAAATCCTCTCTGTGCCGTCTTCAAGCAGTCCAGACGCAGGTCTGAGGAGCACCTTCCCAATCTGAGCACTCTAGCTCTCCAGGGTGGAAAGTAGGAGGGAAGGAGCGAGGGAGCAGGACAGAGGGAGAGAGAGTGAGTAACAGTAGAGTGAGACTCAGTCAGTCAGTCAGTCAGGCAGCGAGGCGGTGGATATGCAGCTAAAGGCTGAGGGTCCAAGCAGGCTGGGCTCCCACTCCCAGGACTTATAACCAGGGGCTGTGCACCTCGCTGCTCCAATCTCCCTGACTTACTCGGCGATCCCTCTCCCACTGGCTTATTTTGGGAAAGACAGACAGGATTGTTCATTGGGTTAACCCCCTTCATACAAAAAACAAGTGTCTGTGGCTGGCTGCAGTGAGGAAGGGGGGGAGTAAGTAAGCAGGATGGGGTGGGGTAGCAGCAGCACAGAGAGGGGTGGGGTGGGATGAAGAGGAGGGAAGGTGAAAAGAGACTGGAAGAAGGGAATTCGGAGGCGTCTCTTGCCCCTGCTCTGCCTCCTTCCACTCCTCTACCACCACTCTGCACTCATTCCAAAAGTCACCCTCCAAGAAATCACGGTGTCGTTTATCCACGTGCCACTGAAATCTTGTTTTCTCAATATGGAAGCAAGAATGAAACCATTCATGTCTGAACATCCAGGTCACTGTGAGCCATGTTGGCACTGATGCCGTTCAGATTGTGTTTTAGCTGCATGCGACACACACAAACTAGAGGAAGTTCACTTTAACCCTGAGTGAAAGTTGAAGAAACTATGAAAAGCGTGGATGTTAAAAGGTTAAGATCAACCTGTAGATGCTGGCATGAAATACCTCAGATATTTTAATCCTAAAGTCTCCCACAAAAACTCTCTTTTTCTTTCCTTGCTTCTAGCTCCTCCAGTGGCCAATTAATAATCTCTATGCATGACATAACACAGGATAACTTTAATGCATAAAGAGGCATTGTGTTGTCGCTTAAGACCTGCTGGAGTTTGTGTATAATCGTTACACGATAGCACTCTCTTGGGGTTAATCACCAAAGCACAGCAGTAAATGACATCGGTTCACATTACGCTACAATAGGCTGGCTATTCACTGCAACAAGATGTATTACAAGTATCAAATAGACCTTACATTTAAAACGTGCCAAGCATTTGCCGGGAAAATGCATAAATTCTCATCAACAGGGGTAATTGGAAAGCATGTTTTGGATGTTAGCTGCAGTAACAACCTGGACGAACTACAGTCGCTCCTTATCGTTCAGCAGGTAAGGTCCAACAGAGGAGAGGTTCAGTCAGGACCAGTGTGCTTAGTACAGGCTTAGCATTCATTGTTTAATTGGCAGAGTGTTAGCTGGCCCTGTGCTATGGAAGTGGACCTTGAAGAGAGAGCTGTTTCGTGCTTGTGATTGGATGAACCGGGGGAAAGCTGGCCTTGCCTTTTCCTGCAAGACCTACTGGGACTAAGCCATTGGCTGACTTTGAGATCAGATAGAGACTGAAACTCCACAATGAGAAGCAGAGAGGTAGGATAAATTAAGCAAATTGTGCAACATTAACTGCTTTTTTTATTAATTATACTCAAGTGCCACTTGGATTATTCAAAGGACTGTCATTCTGGATTCATTATTCCAATTACTGTGCAAGTGAAGTCCAGCTGCACTTTACTCATTCATGTTTTGCTCATGAAGAGTAACAAACAGCCCCAGACTGTGTAATCTAGCAACCATTAGAAACAAAGTGGAGCTTTTCATTGCATGAGAACCAGAACGGCATACTTGGTTAATGTCTACGATATTAAGTGGGACCTACTATCTGAACTTACAATACAGATGGGGTTTTATGTGTTTCTTTTGCTCACTGTTGGCAAAGTCAACTGCTATCAAGAATAAAATGTAGCCTATATATATCATTATTCCTATTATAAGAATATGAATAATAAGAACAAAGAAACAGATGAAAGGTTGCTGCTGCCTGCTGCGCTTCTGTTCATTAAAAATATTTTATCTTTCTGTTTGGCAAAGGGTAGAGAGAAAGTCATTTATAAAGACAAAAATGAAAAATACCGTTATACTTTTGGATTTTGAACTGGAAAAAAAAAAATTCTCCTGTCTTTAATTTGGTTTGGTACTTTGGACACCCTTCCTTGCTGCCACATGGGGCCTGACTCCAGAAACACTTGAATGCTTGTCAGTGGTGAGGTCCCATTTGGATGGTGCCACCAACTAAACACATTTGTCTATTTATAGTATAATTTTACAAGGAAAGGAAGCTGCAGTTTGTAGAAAAGACAATAAAGTAACATGTATATTTGTATGAAAACTGTGTAACTCATCACTTGTGACACCAAAATAGTAGTTACCTTGATATATTTTACTGTTCTTCAAGAGTTAGGTTAAAAAAAAGCAAAAAAAAAAACATTATTAGATGTGAAAGTCTCTATAGTCTGGTGATGGTGAAGCTGCAGAGACATTGTTAGCAAATAAGAACATTTGGGTGCAACTGTGAAATCTTTCTATTTATCAAGGTGCTTACTCTTTATGAAAAAAAAAAAAAAATCCAGACTTTTTCAAAATTGCTTTTCTTCCCCCAAGACCTTGACTTTATCTACTTTTAAACGTACATTCTTACTTTTTTGGTTGAGATTGTACCTGTTGTGTGTCCTAGAAAAGTTAATTTTAATAAGTTCACAAATGCATAATTCTCAGAAAATAATTTTTTACCATCAGAAAGATTTTTACATTTGAAAATCACAAAAGTTCATGGATATCACACAAACAAGTTCGACTAGAATCATTCCACCCAACGACCAGTCAGTGAAATCACATCAAGGTTTTTTTTTTTTTTATATGCTTCCCTCGTGTATTTCATACTCTAACATTCGATTATCAGAGAAACGTTTTTCCATACTTTAAAAATACTTTCACAGAAAATTCAAGACTTTTCAAGGTCTGGGAAACAGATTTTCAAAATTCCATACTTTTTAAGACTTTCAAGACCTGATTCATGTGTAAAATAATAAATATAATGTCTGTTAATCATGGTATGAGCCAAGCAGAATCAAAAATGGCTTGTCTTTAGCCTTTGAAAATAATTAAGCTTGAATCACACATTACAAACAGTCCGGCTTTAACCCATAAAAACCCAAACAACCACTGGCAACCAAAAATGTGAGTAATTAGTGTAAAATACAGTTTGTCGTCTTTACATGGACATCAGATATAACCCATTTGGACGTTACTATGGAAACACCGTCATCTTCTACAACATTGATTCACCAGTAAAACCCATAGAGTTGGATCAATGACGGTGATGGAAATGCTTTGTTTATGTTCAATTAATTATATATTTGCTGCTAGTCTTTTTTTTTTCCACTTTTCTCAACTTTAATCTGAACGACTAAATGATCAGTGAAATAAATAATAAGAAAATACCAGATTTTAATTCTTTAAAAAGGTAAAAGACAGAGGATATATTATAAAAATGGTGATAAAACACTTAAGAAAGGTTACATAGAGATAAAAAAAAAATCACTTGGGAATTGCTACTAAAGTAACGTTGGGTCTTTATGGGTTAAACAAGATCCATGATGTTCAAGAATACATGGGTGTTATGATGATGCCATCGCATTTTTTGTGCTTCCATTTATACTGCTGTCACAAATCACACTATTTATTTGGAAATGGTTTGATATCTTTGTAAGCATGACAGCAACACAAACAAATGTGATGGACTTTGAATCTGTCACAAAACAGCATCATTCTGAACAGGAAGTCCTTAATCAGGCCAGATCAGCCAAACTAAGGAGCTTGTATAAGGGTTGTTTGCATGAAGACCATTAACGTGATAAGAAATTGTTAATAACCCAAAATTTACTACATTTTCCACACTCTGATGAAACTGATTTCATCACTGATGGAATGTAATGAAGTGGGCAATTGTTAATTGTACCATCAGCATCAAAAGAAAAGAATTTTCTTTGCGACTGGAGCCGACTAAATTGAATAATCTCTAAAAAATAAGCAAAAGGCGTCATGTCTGTGAAAGAGCCATGGTGCGGTTGATGTTGACTGAATAGCTCACTGAACATGGAAAGGGTGGAGTGACCAGATGCCCAGCAATGATGTCATCAATAGGAGCCCTGTGTGGTACTCAGGCCTGCCATTCATTCATAACCAGGTGTGTGTTTCTACAAGAGCATGTGTGTGTGTGAGTGTTGATCACACCCTACCACAAAAGCAAAGAGCTTCCGTTGCTCAATGAGGCCAAAAACGTGGTTGGGTCACACAGACAGGAGGAAGCCCTCGCACTCTCCAAGTCATGGCTATGCTACAGCTCCACTGAAGAATTCTGTCCTGGGCCTCTGAAAAGACTCAGCTCACCTCTCTAATACTCTCACCCAACACACTTTCATTCTTAGTCATACCCTTTGGTCAGCACACACCCCTTGAAAAATCCCCAAACCATTCACTTTAGCACAGTACACGAGTCTCCTCCCACTCGCTCACTTTTACAAGGTGAAACATTCCCAAGAAGAGGGAAAAAACACCTGGTCGTCATAAGTTTCCCTTTTTTCTCTCACTTTTCCCTTTTCGCTCCATTCCATTAGTAAGAGTAAAAACAAACAGGAGCCATTTACTGAACTGTTGTACTGAGAAACCGTCACATTGCATCACACAAAATCGCTTGCCCTTCAATGTGTCAAACCCCCAAAAATAAGCCACGAAAGACATGTTGGCATCGCTGATTCACACCACACCCAGGGCTGCTAAACATAGCCCCACTATGTGCAAACGCATGGGGTCTGTTCGCCTCTAAGGTGGGGTGCGAGTATGCGTTTAGGGTGGGGTGAGTTTGTTTGGAGGTGCATTGAGCTTGTATGTTCCTTAAGTGGGCTCTGTGAATGGTCGGAGTGTGTTGAAGGGTGGGGTTGTTGTGTTTTTGTGCTTGATTGGAATTAACGTCTGGTGTGGATTATGGCCCTGTTTATCCGAGTGGTCAGTGGTCACTTTTTGAGTAAAGTATTGTACAGTATTACGTCGTGTTCTTGCATTGGTCTAAAAGGTTTTCCATTAAGACACATTTTGTCCATTTCAATTCTGACAAGTTTTTGGGCTTCAACTTTTTAATCCTCTTCAACAGTGGGTTCAACAAAACCCTGAATCCTCGTCCTTTTAATTTCTAAGAATGCCTTTCGGGTCAACTAGTGCTAGCCCCATATTAGAAGAGTGACTTTGGGCTCAGTTCGCATTTCCAAACAATCTTGGGGACGTTCCCAATTCGAGGTTTGTCAGTTCTGAGGTTTGGCATCGATCTTGTAATGTGAGGGGTTTTCCAGATCCAGTCTTGACTCTCCTGTACTGGTCAAAGACTCATCAGGAATGCTTTGGTTATTTTCAAGTATTTGGATGATTGTACTACCATACCAACAGGAACACAGTAGGGAATTAGAGAAATATGGCTAACATCAGCTAGCATGCGCCAGATTCATTGCAAGTTGTTGCTTATATCTAAAACTCTGTGAGGTCATGTGACATGAGCTCATGACTTGCACAACGTATTGTACATTATTTTTAAAAGCAGAATTATAAATATAGTATATATTTGCACTGTTCAATAAATCATAAATCAAAATCATTTCTCATTGCTGCTGTCACCATGCACTTTCTGCAAATAACATATACTGTCATTGCACTCTGTACTTCACTTAGCATCATTATGGACACTTTAATGACACTCCACCCTATCTTTGCATCCCCACCTTTTGTCTGTTACTATATGTCAAATGCTGCTGTCATGAAGCAATTTCCCAATTGTGGGATCAATAAAGTACTTCTATTCTATTCTATTCTATTCTATTCTATTCTAT
>JAQQZY010000003.1:15224809-15239299 GCA_030068375.1 Ostorhinchus rueppellii | reverse complement strand
CAGGGTGTACCCCGCCTTCGCCTTTAAGTAGCTGGGATAGGCTCCATGCGACCCCTGTGACCCTAGTGAGGATAAAGTGAGTATAGAAGATGAATGAATGAATGAATGCTTCATTAGTTTGGCACATACATAGAACATGGAGTAGGTAAAAAAATAAATAAACAAGATAGAGTTATAATGGACTATCAAATTTTGCAAACTATACAATGTAATATACAATGTGGACAAAACCACTGGGTATGAGTGAGGTATAACAGTACTGGGTATGGTTCTGTTGCACATTCAGATATATATCCTATTCCCCTTGCATTAATATTTGATGTTACTTCCAGTTATTAGGTTACAGGCAATTTTTAACATCACATTTTCAATAGTTGCTATTTCTCTGCATCATCCTCTACTACATCTTTATTTATTATTTTATTGAGAGACACCTGTGGACAGAAATTAGATATTGCACATTATCACGTGCATGCGAATACACTTTACACGTGATTTCAAGCCTAAACGATATCCTTCCTGTCCACATTAACAGGCTTGCACGCAAACAATAAAAAAAAAATACACAAAAAGATCTGCACTCAACCGACCCACTCATCACTACACCAACTTTTCAGCCGCTGAAATGTAATTTTCTTCCTCTCGTTGACAGACCCGTCTAGGCTAGGCAATGAGAACGACGATCTTCTGCAAACTCAGAGACAGAGAAATGTTTAAGTTTGTTTTGTTATAGTTTTTAAAACCATTTTCCGTTTCAGAACCAGCAGGCAAGAGAGCAATTTCCGTCACAGCAGGAGCAACAGAATACCCAAACCCAAACAATCAGGTTAGAATAAATAAAGTCAACTGCCAGAGAGTTTAGAGATCTCAGCAACACATCCAAAGCTCCACCCGAGTTAGATATGGAGGAGAAAAGGACTGGCCCTCTGGTCTAAGGACGGGCAAAGTTTATTTATGGGTGTCTCAACCCACAAGAAGTATTGTAAAGTTATGACGAGAAATTTTATATCTTATTTGGAGAGTATTATTCAAGCTTAATATGAATGATGATGAAGTCGACTGAGTTGAGAATTAAATGAGATGTTAATGAGCTCATTCATTTGTAGCATCGAAAACAGCTTTCTCAAAATCATGATCAATAACAAATCCAATTACACGTTGTGATCGACAACTCTAATGTGTTGATAGGATGTTTCCTCAGCCTCAGTTCAGTGTTATGTTATTTCAATTTGCTATTAATGTATTATTGTGGTATAATATGAAAAACTGTGTATGTTTGGGAATTTGCTGTTAAAACATTATTGTTTACTGCAGCTTTCTCTTAAACTCTTAAATAATGTCTTTCAAACAAACTTTAAAATCACATTTTATCGCCGATGATTTTAATGTCTATTTTAATTACATTTTTTGTTTTTCACGTTTTTATATTTTAACTTTCTCTTTTGATGCTTTTATGTTTTATGTAAAGCACTTTGAATCGTCCTGTACATGTGCTATACAAATAAACATGCCTCGCCTTAGAGAGTGTTGTGAGGAAGGGGATTGGTTTTTGACACTAGACGACAGAACGTTATGTTGCAGCTGTAGAGGAGCAGAACAGTGCGTTACAAAACGAATACCAGAGGTTAATCCATATGACTTTATACCCTGCCTCTAATTCAGAACAAGCATGTATTTACTCTTTTTGACCTTCATATCAGCTATTACTAAAAACATTTCATTTTATGTGAAGAAACTTTAACTGGAGTAAAAAAAAAAAAAAACATACTCGACAAGATCACAATGGATAAAACAATCTTTTGATCTGTTATGTTGTATCCAGTGCTTTTCACACTCTTCAGAATTGACTTTTAATGTTTCTAACTATAAAAGTAGGTTGACAACATATAGAAACAGATGAATAATATAATGAGGTGTAAATCAGTACTGAAGAGTAAGTACTGTGGCTCCAATGTAGAAGCATGTTTGAGTGTAATACCGCTGATGGCCACTAGGGTTCATACAAAATGCTCTGGCTCCGAACAGACTTACATTGAACTTTTCTCTAAAAATACTGAGCCTGTAATGTTTTTCCAGGACTCATTCCAGTCTCATTTGTTCTTTCTGGACTGTCTAATCACTGCTCTGGTCCATCGTTAAATTATTCCTCTGTTAATCAGATCTCAGGTCAAATAGAAGCTTTTAATGTCAGCCATATTCTGGTTTGATTGACAGGTGTGTATGACAGCTCACTCCCCCACCAAGTTGGACTATAAGAGTTTTTTTGTTTTTTTTAATCATAAAATGCTTTTTTTTTTTTTTTACTCCTGACAGCTTCAGTATAGTTGCAAGGACTAGTTTCCACTGACAATACCATTCAATTAACTTTATATGGCGTTTACAATTTAACCAAGTCTGTAAGTTTGTGTTTAGCATCACCCATGACCTCTCACAAAAAGCTCTGACCACTTCTGCTCCTGCAGCTCCACCCATTTTCTCCAAATACAGTCACTTCAAGTAATAAGAAACCCAACTTAGTAAACTGAAAACTACTGTATTTAAAAATGGCAGCTCAGAAACAAATCTATTCCTCCGTTCACCAAATATATACATTCTATGGTTTTTAATATTTATTGGCCTTTTTAAACTGGGAAGACAAAGTATATTTGCAATCATAGTATCAGGTGCATTTCTGTCAGAGGACACACAGAGCACACTAATCATGCAGTTTTTTGTTTTGTTTTTCATTAAAATTTTCTCAACAAGTTAAAAATGCCTTAACCTACTCTAACTTAGAACTATTTACTGTCACACATTTGGATTTTAAAATGGAAACTTGTTGATTGACCAGCTACCGCCACTTAATTATCTTCGTAAAACAACAGTCAAACGTCTCGTCCTGTTTTCTGATGAACTGATTACGTCTAAGTCAAGCATGTGACCATGAATAACTTCCTATTTTGAAAACAAAAACAGGCTAGATGTAGTCCAAACGTACAGCAAATTACCTCCAAAATTCATTTTTACGGGGAAAAAAAAAAAAACGGCTTTGATTGAAGCGACATGGTGGTGCAGTGGATAGGCCTGTCACCTCACAGCAGGAAGGTACCGAGTTCAATTCCACCCTTTCTGTGTGGAGTTTGTGTGGGTTCTCTCTGGGTACTCTGACTTCCTCCCACCATCCAAAGACATGCACTAGTAGGTTAATTAGTTCGTCTAAATTGTCCATAGGTGTGAATGTAAAAGTAATGGGTTGTATGTCTCTATATGTCAAACCTGTGATGGTGTACCCCATCTTTACTTTGCCCATGGGTAGCTGGGATAAACTCCGTGAGCATAAAGAGGGTTCTGATGAAACTGCTTTAACTAGAAGTTATCTAAAGCCACCAGTCTAATTTTTGCAGAAACTAACCTCCATTTTTTTTTTTAAAATGCATTTTTAATTATTTACTAAATTGTTTAAAAGCAAACCAACTCCTGATTTTCACTCTGCTGTGCCAACAAGTTAACAGGTCTATATGTAATGAAAGTGTTCAACCAAGCACTACAAAAGCTGAGGTGGTGACCTCCTGAGTGGCAACAGCTCTGTCTGTGACCTTTACCCTCTGTGTTCACCCTGGGAATGCCTGTAGAGGTCCCTGGTACTGCTGTAAATTCAGTCCCAATATAGCAAACTCATTCACTTCCTTGGCCAATTGCTGACCCTGGAGAACTTTCTAGTATTGTTTGTTCTGTCTTTTAGTCTCTTTAAAGCCAAATATCCCCACTGAGCTCTTTTTTGCGGAGCTGTCAGTAGGCACGTGCACGTACGCACATGCATCCTTCAAAACGCACACATGCTCACATGTTCATGCACTATATTGGTGCCCTGTCCCACCTGGCTTCCTGTCTAGCTTTGTGAATGTGTCCTGACCTTGATGCTCACAGGAACCTCCTCCCTAAACAGCTGTTTCCACGCGCTCCACCACCCACCCTCCTCCAAACAGAAGGAAACGGAGAAATTGCACTGTTGTCACAATCTCATAGTTCAGTTCGCACACCGATTGCCGCTATCACATCATGAATTTCACATTCTGAACGGGTTATACCCTATGTCCCTATAAATACATCTGGGAAAGTGGTTTGCATAACTCAAAACTGGCTCTAAAGGAGACATTTACAATTGTTAAATGTCGGAAGGAATGATTTTTTGCCTTTGATCATTGTAGGAATATAAATCGGGAACAATATGACCTTGTTCAGAGTGGGGGGATTTAGCTATAAAGGACTGGTAACTGAGCGACTGTTTGATCCATAACACACCCATTGGGGAAACACTGTTTTTTCATGCAAAATTCATTAGGTTGACTTATTCCTGTGAAACTGAGAAGACAGGGTGGCGCAGGGATGGAAATAAGTGTGTGTATATAACACAAAACAAGCTGTCAAAATGGAGTATAAATAATGAGGCTGTCAACATGTGTGCCAGCCCTTGCCAGCAGACCACAGTTTATGTCAGTGGAGCAAAGCTAACACTAACTTTCACCTGCACCTACAGGAGAAAGTGGCAACTTGGTTTTGATGGCTGAGCGTTCATGTTTCTCTCTCTCTCCTTCTTCAGCCTCCCTCTGTTTTTCTGTTTTCTGCCCAGTTTCTCCTCAAAAGCCTACAGATGTGTAGCTATGCGAGAGAAAACAGGCAGCAGGCCTCCGGCTTTGGTTAGCATGGAGACACATGCCAGAAAAACAAAGACCTCTGAACTATACAAACACCACCGCAAAAAAACTGCAGCAAAGACCACCCATGGAGGTAGCAACTGAGCAACCAAGACCAAAACCAGCTCCTTGGATTATGGTGCTACTAGATAAAGAGCATGACATGCATGGATGGATAAAGAGTCAGAGACAGATGTGCCGAGTAAACAGGAATATGAAAAACATGGAAGGAAAAAGGAGTAATTGGAGATGTGACCATGTCATAATGAAGCCCAGTATCTGTTAGAATTACATCTGACCTCATGGGTTATGTCCAGTGCCAACTTTCAGTGCCAGAGCATGAAGAAGAGTCCACTTTTCTCTGTAGTCAAAGCACAATTTTGTCATCCTAATGCATGTGCTTTGGCATTCTACAGGAAATATATCTGTTTTAGTTGTGCAAAATTAAATGTATCTTCTGTATAGTTTGTAGTCTGGCTCGCAGGATGTACTCTGCTGGAATAACTGTGCCAGTGGGTGACTATTTCTGCCACCATCCTCCCCTTCCACTTTGTGTTTGTTACCATTTCCGAAATCTTGCAAAAATGAACAACAACCTCTGAGCTGCAGCTACACAATGGAACTGTTTGGATAGAGACCCATCTTTTCGGTGGTGGTGTTTCTTTTGCAGAGGTTTAATCATTTGAACTCCATGCCTCATGCAAAACACCTCCTCCCCCAACAGTGTTTTGCAAAGGAACTGTCGGTACATCCTGCAGTGCAACACTGCAGACAAATACAATCTATTAAAGCAACACAAACTATTCAAACAACCCAGAATATATTCCAGAATAACAGCAGATGGTGCCAGACCTACTCCGTGCTGGGAACGTGTTAATTATGTGTTCATTCATGTATTTCTTTGTTACTTAGTGTGATTAAAACATACATTTTCACATCTGTAAACATCATTGTAGCTGTGTCATTAGATTTTCACCGGTAATGGTAGTGAAAATAACAACTCCCATGAACCCACAGTGTTCCGCACAACATCTACAGTACATTTTTTATAACCGTTTTGATTGAGACCCCTACTGGCATGACGCACCATCCTGTGTGTTTAAAAGTTGAAAATTTGCAGAACTGTCAACCATTAATATTTCTGTCTGGTGATCAGGTAGCATTTGAAGAAAAACCCTTTCAGTAACCTGCCACTGAATCCTCCCCATGGCCCAACTATTCACCACTTAACCATTTAGCACCTTCCTCAATTACAGCTGCTTGTCTGTCTGTTTGCACACCTATGGGGGTGTTTATGTTATCTAGACGTAGGCTTGGACATATGCAGGACATCAACATTTTCTCTGATAGATTTCCTGCTTTGACTAGCTGCTAGCGGCAGGCGTGTCTTTTCTTTCCTGAGACAGATGAATAAACATTATTGTTGGAGCTAAGGGCAGTAGCTTGTATAGGACAAGGTCGTGACTTCTGTCAGTGCATGTTTTTCGGGAAGTACACAAAAGATAGACTTGTCCTGGTGCATGCAGTATAAGAAACACAAGTCACTGCATGTGTTATTAGCAGAGCTTGTAAAGTTGCACCTGAGGTTGTACTTTTGACTTTTTATGGCACATAAGCGTTTAGATGTCATCAGCAACTCTTATTTAAATTCTAAATAAATACTCCTGACAGTTCTGGTAGGAGAAGCTTTTTCCTGCTGTTAGCCGCTGCCTTTCCTCGCACAGCATGCTCCGAGACTACAACCGATCCCAACAAAAACCACTGGTATCATTTGGATACACGTGGCCAAGATCACCAGGAGAGTAATCCAGTTCAGTAAAAATTCCAGGACAAACAAATGTTCACACTTTGCATCCAACATCGTGCTACCCTTGGGCTGTAAAATGCAAATAACTTGCAGAAGGATGGAGGGGCTTGTGTTCTCTCCAATTTCTCGTGGGAAGCGAAGCAGAATGTGAACTGTGGAGTTTCGAAAACATATTAATGTTTTGTTAGTGTTGCAATTACAGTTCAGTTGTGTAAAATTGTCACAAATGCAGTCAGAGGAATTTATAAAGTCTCAACATTAAACACAGACAGCGTGCCGGGCTTTTATGACGCTTGTTTAATGTCTGAGTATGTTTAAGTGTCTGCACTAGATGTTGGTGTGATAGAGGGCCATAATGATAAAAACGCTCTCAGCTGAATGAACTTTGGCCTTGATATTTATAGATATTACAGTACACAGTGCCTCATCTCATCTATAAAAAGCCAACAAGTTTTACACCCGTTTATTTTTCCTTGCTTAGGGCTAATCTCCCCTTCTTCTCCTATTTTGCCTTATAAAGCTGAAGTCGTGTTATCCTGGAAAAGATATTAGCCGGTGTTTCGTATGAAACCTAAAGCCACATCACTTATGGGTTCTCCCAGTTAATATTGCGTAATTCAATATTTATGTCTAATTTATGTTCACGGCAGCTGGAAAAAAGTAGGTACAAGGCAAACAGACTCCTTTATATGTATAGAAAAAGTACAACAAGGAGTTCCTCCATTCTTTTGTGACCTTTTGAGTACCATTTTTATCCCTCTATTCCCTCGTTCTCTTCTCTTCTGCAGCCTCTTGCCGTCCATCTTCGACATATTTCTTCCTTGGTTTGTGTTTTAAGGCTGAGCCCTCAACCCAACCAGTGGGCTGTGGTTCCCTCCTAAACCATTCACATGGAACTGGTTAGGAAGACATTCCTTCCATGGAGGGAATGTCTGGCACCAAGCGCCTGTAATACAGAAATCATAAACGGGAGGTCCAGCCTAATCACATCCCGTGGCACTCTCACCCTTGCTGACTCCCTCTTCCTTCTTCCTCTTCTCCTCATCCTCTCTAAGGAGTTATTAAGCAGGCGATGGGGAGACCGGGGGCATTAGCTGATCCAATCTTTTCCTTTCCTGTGTAATATAAGGGTGTAAATCACTTGTGGAAATCATGTAGATCAGATTCTGGTATAGTTGGCAAATATTTTTGCTTACGTTATAGGTCCAAGTGTAGAAAAAAAAGCTTCTCGCTTTCCATAAATACATACAACATTTTGAATTAGGTGAATAGAATAGATGTCATTTTCTTTTGCAGTTGCTACAACGCACAATCCAAATTTCTCAGGAACATAATATTATGTCCAACTGACGATGGTTAGAGTTTGATTAATCAGAGCTGGCCGACAGTCTGCAATGCATCATGCTGGGGGAAGAATGTTTTTATGCTCTTTCAACCTGCTGAACAAATATTCACACATACTACATAAATTGAAAACACACCTTCCCTTAAAACAACTGACATAAATGATATTTATAACAGTGATATTTATAACATCACTCAGGTGTTGGAAATATCACCTTGGGCTCCTGGACTGATAGCAGTGTCAAGGTTAAGAAGAGCAGTGTATTAAAATATAAGCCACAATAGATACGAATGTTTCCATATTTTGAAGTAAATGTTGAATGAATGAAGAAAAATTGAGGTAAATTAGCTTATATTCTGGTAAATAGGTGGTGTAGTGGCATGTCATCAGATGCTGAAGGCTACATGATGTATCATAACCGTAATAAAGTAGAAGAGGAGCTGCGCCACGTAAAATGGAACTGGTTTATTTTTTTTTTTTTGATGAAGGAATAATTTAGTCTCCCTCTCGTCTAAATGTACTGTATCTGTTGTCATCAGGTCATTTTGTCCATTCTATTCTATTCTATTCTATTCTATTCTATTCTATTCTATTCTATTCTATTCTATTCTATTCCACAAGCAAAACAGTGGCAAAAACAGCTGATCAGTCCTGTCAGATAAATGCTCACTATTCCCACATTCATTTAGAAAAAGTGTTTCCATGTCCCATTGAGTGAGTAACTCAAAAAACTACTCAAGAATAGAATTTTTGTCACACACGTAAACATGCACCACACACTGAAATTTGTCTTCTGCCTTTAACCCATCACTAGATCAACATGCATCACACACACATGCTAGAAGCAGTGGGCTCACTATGTCGGGCGCCCAGGGGGATTGGGTGCCTTGCTCAAGGGCACATCGGCTGACAACTTTCCACCAGTCCAGGGAATCGAACCAGCGACCCTTCAGTTACAAGCTGACTCTCCAGCTGACACTTCAGCCATGTAGGCCACAGCTGCCCCCCCATCAAGCAAGCACTAAATGAAATCAACAAATCACCTTTACCAATAATGAAATGAAATGAGTTGGTTAAGTGTTGTCCACAAACTCTCATGCAGGACGACTGACAAATAGCCCTAGCCTATTTCAGTATACACAGAGTGGATTTTTTTGTAAGGCTATGTGGCCCAAATCTGATATTTTTGCATACAGTATATGTGACGTGTATTCGAGTGATTAACCCTTTGACGCATGAATATATTTCCAATTATGGAAAAATACATTTCACTTGTGTTTTTGCTTTCGAGCAGATAGTATTTTGGTTGCATTTTGGAACGGAGGGGGTTTGGTGCAAATTCGCAACAGTCGGCGTCAAGGAGTTATAGACTGTTTAAACAGGATAAATACAATGTTTTCAAATCCGATGCAGGCTACTTTCATATGTGGTCCTAAATCTGATATGTATCTGCTATTGTACAACGTGACTTCAGTCTGAATGGCCAGGTCGCATTTATCTGACCTTTATGTCACTGAAATTCGACAGACGTCACAATTCTGCGTCCCAGGAGGAGGAAAGGAGGTGAGAAAAACATATTTACTTCTGTAAACACAGTGCATACCTGCGTGGTCACATATTACATCAGGACCTCTTTTGTGCATGTGGGCCACTTCAGGGTCGCATGTATTTCATAGTCAAAACTGATAGAAGTTGCATTTAATGTGTAATATGAATGAGCACTAAAAAAACGGATTTCACCAAAAAATTTGAATTGTGCGTTAAGACCTGCTGTCTGAACGTAGCCTAATTGGGTCCTGTGTAGTCACCTTCCTTCGGTTGTAACCACATTAACATTATTATTTTCAGCGTCTATTATCTCTCTTCATATGCACATCATCCCTAATAAGCTCCAACATGTCTTCGTCAGTCTTCCTGGCTCTCTATAGACCTTACAGATGTCCGTGCCTCTGTTTCCTCCTCCTGTTCCTCCACTGCTGCACTTGGCTCTGGTTTCTCCTCTTGGATAGAGGCAATGAGAAATGGGGCAGCAGAGGAGCGCCTCTGTCCCAGTGCCTCATCCATGAAGAAAAACCAGTGCCAAGTAGAAGCACTGGGTTTTCCACTTTGTATTCCCTCTCCTGACTTCTGGCAAATCCCAAAATAGAGAAAAATCTTAACCATAACATGTTTTTTCTAAGTACTGGCTGAACAAATGCCGCTGGACGACTTCTGTAGTTGTGGATAATTAATTATGCAAGTTCATCAAGCTATCAACATATTTTGACTGTTTTCTACAGATATATACATCTTTTTGAACTATGTGGTAAGTGAAATAAATCTGTTTCTGCACAAGACCAAATCTGGTGGTGTAAAAGTAGGGAAACTGTCATTATTACATTATTTTCCATTGATTACCCATTTGTTTGAGTATCTCATCTAACTTCTTCCAAGCACTAAAGATAATCAGTAAAGCACAGAGGGAGTGGGGGGGGGGGGGGATGAAATTTCTATACAGAGGTGATTTTAACCTATAAGGACCCAGCGTGACATATGTGTTACTTCCAAAATGAATATTTCTCTACATTTAATTGTCCTTAAGTGCTTTATCACCATTTATTGTAATGTGGTCTTCTGTTTATTGTGTTTTTCTTTCAGTGAAAATCAGGTATTTTTTAACATTTAATTGACTAATACTGTAGATATTCATAAAAGCCCAGAGAAAGGAAGAATGATGTTTAGGTCTTTAAGGGTTAAATGAATAAGAATTACATGATCACATGGAATGCGTACATGCTGTATGAAAATGCCATGTCAAAGCTACAGCAAATGGTATAATTCCTCTCCGATTCACAATCTGTCTCCTCCATTTCCTCAAGAACTGTAAGTGGCACTTCTACATCTCTCCTGGTTTGGGTTTCTAAAGGAAACACTTCAACGCTGAACCCCTGAAAAACTAGCCCAGGGAAACAATGGTGCCCTTGAATTTCTCCTGCTCATTTTGCATGTAATGATATCTAGATTAAACACAATATTATTGTTGGCCCGTGTAAGCCAATCATGATTTTTTTCACACCCATGCATCAGAATATGGTGCATGTGGAAATGGTCCAGTTTTACTTACAGCTTCCTGATGGTAGGGGATGGAGGAGATGGAACAGACGGAGGGAATTCTGAAGCAACAGAGGACAACGATTAAGAGATCTATGAAAAACTGTTGGGCTGTAAATGGGATTAAAATGATAACATTTCACGTCAATTCACAACTAAATGGGTTTCTAGATCGATGACTATGACGTCACTGTCACAGCTTTGTGGTTAGCTTGATTTCACTCCAGCTGGACAGAGCTGAACTACTGATGCCTGTTAGAATGGTAATGTAAATCAACAATCTAACATAATGAGTCCTGCATTATTGCATTTTTTTCCCTCTATGGCAACTCAGCCTCTGTAGCTAAAAAAAAATAAAAATATCAAGGCAAGTGCCAAACCCAGCGTTTTGAAGGCCGGCTCCACAAGAAATCCAATCCCCATTGACCTTCATGTGAAAATGAACAATTGTACAAAAGGAATTAACATATTTTAAGAAAAAATGTTGAATAAGTGAGGATGATTTTTGTTATCGCTCTTCTTTTTAAAAGTATTAATGCATAAAATTATATGATTTCTGATCTGCTGTTTAATTAATGCCCCCCCCCCCCAAACAGGCAGCTCCCCTGTACTTAATTACAATTACCAAGTTTGCATAGCCCAGCTGCATTAGCTAACATTTAAGCTAATATTGCACTGATTCATTGTATGGTCAGCTAGCCTGCTTATTATTAATACGTTCACACATCACACAAAGGTGACATTGTAGTTTTCATACACAGCTGTACAGTATTTAACAAGTAACTGAGATTACAAGTGGTAAAATGTCACATTTCACTGCTGCCATAGTAATCACTCAGCACAACTGGTTGTCATAGTGATGCAGTTAAAATATTATGACTGCAGATGTGATACAAAAATGGACAAGGATGAAATTTAAAACTTTTTTTTTTTAATTTACTAAATGAAATGTTAACATACATCCACATGACAATGTATTTATTTACAAATCTATTATCAGTTTGCCAACTTGAAAATTTGCTTCAACATATTCCCTACGAGCTTTGCTCAGTACTCTGTCATGTCATGATGGCAGCTGTGCAGCAACAGTTCTAGATTGATCAGTCCACCTTTACAATTGTCCTGGCCTGCTTAGAATCTTAGTGAAGGTGGGACTAAAACTACTTGCTGTTTGTCCCTCATGGTCCTCGCTCTAATACAGTAGAAATGCCATGAAAGTCATGCAGAGACAACAGCCATGGAAAAGGGCCATCAGTTACCATTAGCTTAGCAGGTTATAGCTATTTTCCCTCCAAGATTTCCCTGCCTCCACCATCTTGTCCAAATATGGTCCCTTCTGCCCAAAAATAAACTAAGACATGTTTGTTAAATTGAAGTCTGGAAGCAGTAACCAATGGGTGATGTTAAGTTGGCTATGACAATTTATGTCACACAGACGAATAATCAATTCTACTAGAATCATCTACACTAAGAGAAGAGTCATCTCCAAAGCACCACATCACGACAAACATCTGAACTTTCTGTGCCCTTTGTGACTAACTGGTTATCACCATTACCACCACACTATCAACATTCTTCCCTTAATTTCATCCCTCTCATATATTTCTTCACCTGGCTCACCCTGAATTACAGGAGCACCGAGGAACGTAGGGTAATCTGTCTGGACCAATGTGCCGGGTTATGCGTGGGCTCATGTTGAGGCCACGCTAATCACCTTTCGGATCAGCATTGAGAACAGAGGAGGCTGTACCTTTTATCCCAAACCAAAATCAACAAGGCAGGATTCCTGGGAAGCATTGCAGACATTCTTGAAAGCAAAAAGGAGGGGTAAAAAAAAAAAAAAAAGAGCCATCAACCCCCCTCTCCCAAATTTAAGAGTAGAAACTGGAAACCATGTCCAAAATTACCCTTGTTGTTGGTTTGTTGTTGCGGAATAAGATGAGGTGCTTCAAATGCTCCATTGGAATTTACTTTCATACTTAATTGTTTTGCGGTTGTTTCATTGAAGCGTGCAGACTATGAAATGTTTTTAAGAACACCACAGACTGTGGCTCATGTTGTGTTCTCACCTACCTGAGCTTTCCACACTCTTAACTCAAACATTTTTATTATTAATGTCACCACCCCACCTTTACTCCTGTGCGGTGCCAAATGTTTGGCCAGTGACCCAGGTAATTAATAAGTCCCTGAACTAGGTGCTGTTTGTACAGATGGACCCCTCCTTTAAAACTGGCCACCCTTTTTGCAGATGCTATTTCCTCCCTCCTTTTAGTCCGAGCTATCACATGCTGTGTAAACACTGACGCTTACTGAACAAGCCAAGCACAGCAGCAGCACTCCTTGAGTGAGTCACTTTGCCTCTATGATTCTTACCCATACATTTTCCATTTCTGTCACATACCTTTGGTAAAAACAGTGTCCTCCTTAAGAACATGCTGAAAACAGGAGAAACCTTTGAAGAAAAAGAAGACAATGGTAGAGTACAGTAAATGGTGGAGAGAAAGTGGAGAGTAGTGGCAATAGAAGGATGGGATTGGAGACATTTTGGCCTGGGATGTCAGAGAGGAATCAGTGAATAACTTGGCTTGTTTCTTTGTGGTAAGAACAGCATGGGCTGAATGTTGGAGCCAGAGCCCACAATGTCTAGCCTGGAAGGTTCTCTCATTAGAGAGATTGGAGTGCACAACCTCCTGGGAACCGCAGCGCCAGAGCACAGCACTCATACGTGGGAGAATGCTCGCTGTCGATGCCATTTCAGGTATAAAATTATGAACACTTGCCTGGTTAATTTTCCTCTGTAACGACACTCGTCTTTTGTCTCTCTGCACCGTGTGTCTGAAGTTTGGTGTGACACTTGGAACTGCCTCGCACACATCCCACCCCACTATGTTTGTCGATTGAAAAAGTGTGAGAATGGCCAAAGAGACATAAGCTAAGTCTCTGTACTGTCTCCAATGCCAGAAAAGTCCCCTTTGAAGGAGCGCAAAGGCATGCCAGTGCTTTTTCTTAAAACACTCGTTTTATAGCTTTCAGGGAGCTAAGCTTTGCTGGTTGGCAAGAGAAATGACAAAATACAGAGAAGGAGCAAGAGAGGCAAGGGGAGAAAAAAGGCAAAGGGTACAAATATTTCAGTGTGGGGTCCTCAGCGTACAGATCATCAGACATCTGTGGCAAGGCCTCAGAGGCGGTCTTTAATGTTCCCCTCAAATGAGGAGAAAAAATATTTGAACCTGTGTACTCAGCCGGAAACCATAAACGGTCAGGAGCCTTAACAAGAGCCATGCACATGTAATTGTAACAATCAAAAAGTCATAGGGATACACATGTAGAAGTGTGTTTTCCCCTAAATTACTGCTGGCATGTGGATCCAATAGCAAGCCATAAAATACATGTATATTTGACTTACAAAGACTCATTTAACCTTTTTGTAGTGATGTCCATTAGCTTTAAGGATAACGAGAAGCTATTTTAAAGTTTTGTACTGAGTTTTGGAATACATTGTGTGTCTGTGTGTGTGTGTGTGTGTGTGTGTGTGTGTGTGTGTGTGTGTGTGTGTGTGTGTGTGTGTGTGTGTG
>JAQQZY010000003.1:15172834-15182950 GCA_030068375.1 Ostorhinchus rueppellii | reverse complement strand
TGCCATTTTGCTGATCTCTATGGCGCCCCCTACACTTGGATAATAGAAGTAATATTAATTATTGCTGCATGAGCGTCTGCGAAAAGGCCAGCAGGTAATTCCATATGGAGTGTGTGTGTGTGTGTGTGTGTGTGTGTGTGAGAGAGAGAGAGAGAGAGAGAGAGAGAGAGAGAGAGCATGCACAAGCTTCTGAAACCTCTTTTTAAAACCCTGGCCAAAATTCAAATGGGTAAGGACAGCCTTGATGTAGTCATGACTCACACTATCAAAGGCTTTTTCCAGATCCAAACCCAGAATCAGACCTCACCATCTCAAAAATTCCCAAAATCTACGTGAATCACATTTCTGTATCCGCTTGGTGACACAGCGGCTGCTAGCAGATGGTGCAGTGGTTTCTGCTGATTATGGCTACTGTATACCCCCCCCTCCATAAATTAGCGAAGCCATGCTGGAGAAGTGGCATGATGACTTCTAACAGTCAGTGTTGGGAGTAACATGTTACAAAAGTAAGGCATTACAGTAACAAATTACTTTTTGCCATCACACAGTGTTGTTTATTTGTTAGGATCCCCATTAGCCATCACTCCATTATAGGAGTAATGGCTGTTCTTCCTGGGGTCCGCAACTACACACAGTAGTGTAAAGCATTACTAATTGATTTTCAGTACTATTTTACTCAGTACATGTTCAGTAGCGCTTGTGTTCTCGCCCATATTTCAATTGCTCAAATGAAAAAAAAAAAAAAAAAAACAAAAAACACCAAGACTGAGACCTTCAGGAATCAAAAATGTGTCAGTCAAGTTCTATTTCCTGTTGGTGTTCAGCCAATGGGTGAAGGCGGCAGAAGACAGTCCATTTTCCATATGGACGTCGGTTCATTACTAACCCTAACCCTGCTCTATGAAGCTAGTTAGCATTAGCATGATCCCTGTGATCAGCAATGACAAAGGAAGCTAATGTTTCTATGATTAGTTAGAATTCTATATCGATTATGGATTTATCTGTCGGCGTCCCTCAGTGCCACACCCCCTGTTTGAACAAGGAAAATGTTGAAAGAAATGCAAGCGTTCCTGCTGGGATTTGAACATCGTAGACTGTAGCGCTACTAACTGAGCTATCTGTCCACATGTACTTTTGGGTGCAAATTCATGCGTTCCAAGGCTCTCTAGTCTGATCTGGGGGGGTGTTGATAACGGGGGTGAACAAGACAAATTCATGGGGCCCTGCATTGTGCGGGGGGGGGGGGCTTTATGACAAGATGTGTATATGTAACTCAATAGTAATACAGGAGTCATGTAACTCATTGTAAGGTAAGGAATTACTTGGACTTGGAAATAACACTAACAAGTAATCTGTCATGGATTACAGTAACTTGCACAACACTGGTAACAGTTCACATGTCTGTGTTGAAATCACCATAAACTAACTCCAAAACAAATGCCTCTCTTTATCTCCACACTGGTGGTTGTTACTGTGACATATGTTCACGTTGGCCTGATGTTCAGCTGACATAAATTCTGTGTAGACTCCTACATTACGCATTAGGCTCCAACTCCAAAACAGTAACTGATCTTGTTCAAAAGGTGTGTGTGTGCATGCACCATACAAACCACAACACACACGATAGTGTTTCTGCAGTGTGCATCACTACTGTCCTCCTCTGTCACCCACTGGATATGTGATTAAACCCTGTGCAAGAAACCAGAGGACTGTGACTGAAAAACTTTACGACGCTCTAACATGTCACTCAACTTTTATGGATAACATTCCACTCCTAAATTAATCATCGAGGATGCAAGCACCCGTGAAGTGAATCGACCCTGACATACACACATGCACGCAGACACAGAGGCAAACATAAGGAGGCTAATAAAGGGAAATCAAAGCAGAGAGCTCCACTTGGTGATGACAGAGTGCCCTGGGCCTTCGTCACATGACCCCCGGATGGTCTGTCTGTTCCCATGGTAACCCCCCCCCCTCCCTGCCCTGATCTCATCTCGGCCATAAACAGCATTCGATACCCACGTAAACACAAACACCGCAGCCAGCATCCATCATCCAGTGGTCAGAACACACTCTTGATTTACACTTTATTGCTTTGTTGGCTTGTTTTTTTTTTTCTTTTGTTCCCAGAATTCCTCGTTTTTGTTTGGTTTTGCATTCCCATGAAGCATTTGTGTATGAGTTCAGTGGTGTGACACTCACTGTGATGAATGCCTGACACCTGGGAGTGACTGATATGACAAGAGTGGCCCTAAAGTGTAAATCTGATTTATTGTGGTGGTCACTGATGCATTGTACGGCTCTATCAGCACGCCTGCTATTGACACAGCATGCAGACAGCGATAAGGAATGACTGTGGGTGCACGTTTAAGACAGTAGGCTACATATAAATGATATCAAATGTTTTAACTACTTCAAACAGCACCTCAGAGGTCAGTAATTTAAGTCATTAAGTCGTTTTAGCGTACCACATTTTAATAGATTAAGCTAATAAATCTCTGATAAAGGAAAAATACTCAAAATTCCATCTGTGAAATGAAGCATTTAGAAATACTGTACATGTTTAGGTTAGCACTGAGGATTATTTTAAAAAATAAATCAAGTTTGACTCAAAGCAATTCACATAACTCACATAACAAGTGGCGACGGAGAAATATTTCATATACATATAACAGTGTTTTTAGACAAATGTGCTCATAGTAATGATGAATTAAATCATTTAGCTGGATTTTTGTGGTGGAAGTGGAAATATATATCTTAAAATAGAACACTTATATTCACACATCTTAATTTCATGCAGAATGTTGGCAAGCAATTTGCCAACCCTATGAGGTAGTGCAGGGCACTTCTTCAGCAAAGCACATAAAGTCCTCTTCATTAATCTCAATTTGGGCGTATATAGACCCAATCCCTGCCACCCCGATTACACCAAATCACTGTGCTCCTTGCACATTAATCACTGGAACCGTGTGCAGAAAGCAAAGTGGATACTTCTGGAAATTCACTGTTTTTTTCACTCAGCCTTGTCTGCTGTTCCTCTATCGGAGTCTGTCTGCACAGTTTGTTTTGCCACTGCAGCAAGAAATGCTAGATTGAGGAAAAACAACTAAGTTGACATGTTAAACGAAATAAGGCACACGGTCCTGCAGACAGAAAGCATGTGCCCTGTGGATACTTGATAATAAATACCCTGCCATACACAGCGCAGCACAAAGCCTCTTCTCACTAACGGAGTTTTACATCTCATTCTGAGTCACTTTGGCATGCGGTCTTCCACAGTCAGTACTTTGCCATTTAATAATGGGTGTGAAAAGTGAAAGACTTAAAAAACAGCCCCATATACTCCAGTGCACTACTGGGAGCTTAAACAGTGTGATCTACTACAAATAAAATACTGACTTTGGAAAATTACACTGATGGCTGTACTTGAGTTAAATAAACCTATTTAGGCCTTTCTGAATCATAACTGGTACGCTAAAGAAGGAAGTTATAGTAAACAAAAGCACAGACTCCATCGATGGTAACTGGTACCATGATGTCAGACTTAACCCTTTATTTGGTAAATGACTATTTTTGGTCATTTCCACAAACATTAAGTATGGGGCCAGTCCTGTTCCTCAGCTAGGTCAACAAACATGTTGTTTTTTTAACACTAAACAATAATTCAGAGAGATTGTATAGACATTTTGAAGCTATAAATAGTGAATATAGTGGATTTTTGTCAGTTTATGTCCTTATAACAGCTGTTTTATTCCATGAGGAGGCTGTTGTCCCAGCAGGTAGATAATGGTGTCCAATAACAGACTAAGGTTGAAATTTTGAATTTCAGAGTATTTCAGTGAATGCCCTATAAAGAGTTAAGAGGCAGATACAAAATATTACTGAATGTAGTTGTGGGTTACAGCATAAGTAGGCAGTAACATTGTGTACTATGCAGTGCATGAAGTTTGTCCTAAAGTCTGTGTTACTGACATTAGCTAATGCTAGTTCTGTGCAAACTATATTAACACTGTTGCGACTGTAGAGAAGCACAGGAGAAGCCATGGAAAACTGGAGACCAAGAAGGATGGGTCTTCTACATAAAAACCATGAAAATAGGGTGTTACATAGATGTAGGCACCTGAAACGAGAGAATCTTTAGCTCTGATATGGAGTCAGCTGACATCAACAAAGGACTGGCTCAGCATAATTCAGCCTCCAAGACTAACTTCAAATAAGCACATGACAATCATACTGAAACCTTTGAGGGATTACATTACATTATTGACTGTGACATACAAAGCACATAAGCATATCAACACCACAGCAGCAGTGTAGCCAGCCTGTCCACAGACTACATGGGAGGATACACTTACAATGTTCACAGTGAGCAAAGAGTTTGGTTTATTGTTTATTTCACCCTTGAAATGCAGGGAAGGTAAAAAATAAAATAAAAAAAACTTTTAAAAAAGGCTTTTTAGTGCCATTTTTATTTTAATCTTTTGACACCAATTGTCGCGAATTTGCATCAAACCACCCCGCTCCAAAATGCAACAAAATACTATCTACTTTCTATCTAATTTTTTTCCCCCCACAATTGGAAATCGATTCAGGTGTTAAGTGGTTAAGATGTGAAAAATAGCCTGCTATGGAAATGTAATTTCAAAATTTTCACAAAGCAAATTGCACTTATATTATGCCATAAGACAACACATCATAACAAAAGTTATCTCATGAAACTTTACATTTAGAACTGGTAAACACCAGACTCATGATAAACCTAAATTGGCATCACTAACTTAATGCTGTGAAAACTAAGGAAAAAGTCAAAGACAAAACTGGGCCTTGCACCATAAGCTAACAGGAAGTTCGCTTTACATATTATATTAAGGCCACATTCACTCACAGATAATAATATTAAAATAATCAAATGTACTTTTAAGTAATCGTGTTATTTGTAATATGATACACATTTCCTTTAAACGTGCATTAGATGTATTTTACATGTTTTCTACCATCTGTATTGGAATAACGTCTCAAAGATAAACCTCCCCACACTGTGTATGCTCGCATCAGCTCTGTTTTGTTCTTCCACTTGCTCTGTAAGTGGGAAAATGAAGCCAAGGAATTCAAACATTTCCTGACAAGTCAAGAGAAAAGTGTGAAAATTGAGACAAATCACAGAAAATCACACAATGATGTGCAAAACATTTGTCCTGTTTAACTACAAAGCTTGAACATTCCACATTGACCATAGCAAACAAGGCGCTGGTTTCCTAGACGAGTGTGTTTGGACAAGCCAACCAAATTTAGTTCCCACATCGAATTTTCTTTCCATTTTAACCCTAGAGATATAAATCCAAAATCAGCCCAAAAGTTCTTACATTTTAACAAAATTTCCTAAGCGATGAAGACCAAACCCAATGTGCTGTATTACCGCTGCTATGGTTTAGAAGTTATCTTAATAACTCGGAATTATCGAGCAAAATCCATAACACATGAATAAAATGAATCATCTGGGAGCAGAGGTAGTGAACACAAACAATCTCTACAGTTCTGTTTCTCCACATAATAAATATTTATACCTGAACACAGACAAAATACACAGGCGAAAAGACAATCACCTGGCTCAGCTCACACAGGCCTTCCATAGACGCCTGCCAAAGACTCTACGCTCGCATGAGAGTCTTAAGGCCACGGTGTGCACGAGTCGTTCTCTAAAAGCCATTTTCATTGCCGTCTGCAGACCTTTGTCTGATCCTCGAGCTAAAAATAAAAAGGACGACAACGTCTGCAATGTATACTTCTCCCATACGGGCTGTGTTTGGTTACCTAATAGAATATAAGCTCCGCAGGGTCCTGGAACTGTGGGGAAGCATTAGAGAAACAGAGGCCAACGGGTTCATATAGAAGTGACATCCACCTGTGTTCTACATCTATGCATGTGAAATGTGCATGTATGCGCGCTAATAATCACTGCGTAAGGTTGGCAAAAGCACACGCAAAGACATAAAAGACATTCATCCATCCACTTTCTAAACCCTTTATCCTGTTCAGGGTCATCTTATCTTATATAGCATACATAAACACACACATCCGTACATACACACACACACACACACACACACAAGATGTTGAAAATCAAACAGTGCAGACGTTGCCTGAAGGAGGGTTCAGCTGCATCGCAGATGTGCTGACTAGAATGGATTGACAAAGAACACAACATACACACGTGCACATTTTCACATACACGCCGCCGCCTGCCAGTGGGAAAAGGGGAGGGAGGTCTTAGTCAAGGTAAAGGGTCAGAGGGTAACAGATAAGCATCACATACTTTCCTCAACCAGGTAATATATTAAGACACTCTGATCAAACAGAGAATGAAAGAAACAAAGGAAATGTTCCCCCAAAAACAGCTGCGGGGTCAGGAAAAGAGAGTGAGAGGAAGCTGGAATGAAAAAGAAGAGGAATGAGGATGGTAGCGAATGGAGCTCAGAGTCTTGACATGCGTTTCAGATTATGACCCGATGGCATGAACATCCTAAGAGGAGAAGCCGTGTGAAAGCTGACAGTGTGTGGCTGGAGGTTGTGCATCACCGACTGAGCAGTACAACACATGGCCTCATTTATTAAACACAGTATCATCGCACTGTCTCAGTCCAGCAGTTAAAGAGAGAGCGTGGGGACGTTTGTTTCCTTCAGGGAAAAGTCTGACACAAACAACATTTACACGCTCAAACAAAACCTGTTTACTCCGCTGTCGGCCAGCCCTTCCCCCATTGTGATCTGCAAGGTCAGTTTGCATCTGACTTTAAATAAACTGTTTGGAAAACGCAGCCGTCATTTGCAAACAGCATACACCAAACAATATGAAATTATTCATTGTTTCAGTGTCTAATCATAACTAATCAAGTCATGTCAATAGGCAACGGAAAAGTTGCTGTCATGGTTTTTATAACGTCCAAAAGAATAAAGGCTCCAGCGCACCTCTTCCTGAACAAATGCGCCATGTTTTTGTTTTTGCTGTCTTAATGCACCGCTGATAAACAGGTAACAGAGATTAGGAACAAATTCTCATGCTGAAGCAATCAAAGTGAAGTAGTCTTTGAATTTGTTGCTAATAGGGGCCAGGGTGTATGTGGACTATTACAGGCCTGTTTCTGATCTACACCAAAACAAAACAAAGAATTCCACTGAACTCCAAGGAGAAAGAGGCAACAGCATCCAGAGAGGGACCACCAGCATCAGGGGACGAATAGACAGGAAGCTTTTATGACTGTGTCAGCATACAGGACGTACTCACAAACTCACAGTTATGACGATGGATTTAGGATGGGTTTTGGGTTGAACCGGGATCAGATGGTTGTGAAGGAGTTTGGCCAAAAGCTGATGTCAATACCAGTGCTGTTTTGTTTGTTGGCTGATTTTGTGCTGGAAAAACAAAATAAAATCATCAATATAAAGCAATAACTGAACCATATTTAGCTCTGTATCATTCCTTTTCTTAGGCTGTTGGCCAGCATTACATAAAAGTGCAATATGTTGTGTGTGTATGTAAATGTGTGTATGTGGATGTGTGTATGTGGATGTGTGTGAAACGACTACCTCTTCTTCCTTGCACTGTATTGTATTTTACTGTATTTTTCTATTTACATTTATGCATTTGGCATACGCTTTTTTTTCCCAAAGCAACGTACAAAGGGAAGAACAACAGTTAAGTTCTCTCTTTCACTCTCTCCATCTCAAAATTAAAAGCACAATAAAATATAAAATTTATAGTAAATGAATAAATAATTCAATTTTAATTAAATAAAGAAAGAAATAGATTAAGGATATAAAAACAGTTAAAATAAATAAAATTAACACCTAAAAAAGAGGGAAAAAACCCCAGCAATATTTATTGTATTTATTGTCTCCTGGGTTTTTAAACAGTTCTCAAAGGGTTTCTAAATTATATATTATAAGTTATATATTGTCTGTATGTGCATAGCTTTTCAGTTTTTTTTTATAGAATTTTATGGTTGTCTTCTGTCCTTGTTTTGTTTGATCCTGGGAGCGACCGGACAAAAGTTCCTATGTGTTACGCACGAATGGCAATAAACTTCTTGAATCTTGAATTCCATATCATACTTATTTACCAGCTACTGGTGAATGTCAGCTGATAATAACAAGCCAGTGTCTCTGTTAGATGGGTACATCTGTGGAATAATCTGGATCAAAATTTGAAAATGTCTTCTTTAATATGTGCAATAAAAGGACGTATAAATGGATTTTGTAAATCTGATTGCGTGTGAGGGAATTGAAAAAATGTATGTGATTGTTTGTACAGATGTTTTTGTGTTGTTGTAAATATATATAGAAACAACATTGTGTTAACAAAACAAAGGAAGCAGAATTAATTGAACAATTAGTTTGTAAAAAAAAAAAAAAAAAAAAAGGGGTGGAGTCTATAAGTTATAATTCTTCCCACTCCTTTTCGAGTGGAGAAAATTTTGTTTGAACATGTTGTATGGTTCTTTGGGGTTTTTTTTAACTTTTTTTTTTATTCTATGTGCTCAAAATAAAACTACACTACTACTACTACTACTACTACTACTACTACTACTACTACTACTACTACTACTACACTTTAAAAAGTAAAACATTGAATCAACTTCAAAATTTTTCTTCAATAGGTCACACTTTAAAAAAATTAGTTGAGTGAACCTAATTAAATCATATTGAATGTAATTTAATGTCATTTAATATGGTTCACTCAACTATTTTTTTAAGTGTGACCTATTGAAGAAAAATTTTGAAGTTGATTCAATGTTTTACTTTTTACATTGTACCACTACTATAATAATGTATGATTCTACAGCCCTCCTGAGCCCAAATTCTTTTCACATCCACATTTGCACATGATAAACATCTTTGACATTAAATTAACCCCTCATAGCCTTTTCACCTGTGTGTCAGAAATCATCCATAAAGACTCAGAGGTAGGAGAAGATATAAAAACCTGCAAAGATATTTTGATTTCATTCTCCGGTGGATATTTCCTGGATTGCCTGGATTTGTGGATAATCACCTCAGCCACTTCTTGCCCATTGATCAAAAGCAGAAATATTCTGTCAGCTTGACTGATCCAGCCTCTGATGCCTCTGAAAGACTTCCCCATGGTTTGTAGAAAGGCACAAAGACAACCTGTCTGGGAACTAAATAACTGGTTATACTTTTAGTGGAATATTTCTCTGTATTTTATTTATGTCTTAGCATGAGATACAAAAAACAGTTCTGAAAAAAAAAAAAAAAATCACACAGTTTAACCCATAAAAACCCAGTGTTATTTTTGTGTCAGTTTCTCCATTTTTAACTTTTCTTAAGTGATTTATCACCATTTATTCTAATATTATGCTCAGTATTTTGCTTTCTTAAGTGAGAAGTGGATATTTTCTTATATTCAATTCACTGATCATGTAAAAGTCCATAAAAGCTCAAAGTAAAGCCGAGGGTTAATATATCAAAAACATTAACATTGCATATTGCATATTAAATATTTTCTTTATTTTGAGTTTTTTCATTGTAGATCATGTATTTTCCTATATTTAATTCACTGATCATGTAGACGTTCATAAAAACTCAGAGTAAAATCAAAGATTATATCAAAACAGAGAAAACTGAAGAACATTTGACTTTCCAGTTAATATATCAATAACTGAACATAAGCATGTCCATCTACAGTCATTTATTAATTAAACTCCATGGGTTTTACTGGTGAATTAAACTCCATGGGTTTTACTGGTGAATCAGTGTTGTAGAAGATGACGATGTTTCCATGGTAACTACGGAGCCTCTGAATGTCCAAATGAGTCATATCTGATGACCATGAAAAGATGACAAACAGTATTAAACACCAATTATTTACATGGATTGATAGAATTAGTGGATCAGCTGTTCATCAGTAAATGAGTTTGGTGGCCAGTGGATGTTTGGGTCATTATGGGTTAAATCAGGGGTGCCCAACCCTGGTCCTCGTGAGCTACTATCCTGCATGTTTTCGATGTTTCCATTTTCTAGCACACCTGACGGTCATTATCAGGCTTCTGCAGAGCTTGACGATAGGCTCATCATTTGAATCAGGTGTGTTGGAAG
>JAQQZY010000003.1:15140198-15152546 GCA_030068375.1 Ostorhinchus rueppellii | reverse complement strand
TCTACACACACACACACACACACACACACAATATGTTCAGACAAAATATACCAACAGTCCAAAGACATAAAAAAAAGGACATAAAAAAAAGGGGGGGGGGGGGGAAAGTCAGTGCACAAGGTTAAGACATTTAACTACATTAAAGGTGGGTCTGAGATGTTAGAAAAACAGCTCAATCAGGTTACATTTTGAAAAGACACATTCAAAAGTCCCAACCCCTTTCTTCAGACTCCACCCCCTCAAGCCACGCCTCCAGACTACCTGAACATGCAATGCTTATTCCTGAAGGTTCACGTTCACGAGCGCAGCCTCAGTATGCTAACTTTCGCTAACTTTCTTTTATGGCTCATTCACAGGTAAGAAAATTCTTGACAACATCATAATGAATCTAAACAATAAATGTGATTAATGTTTAAAGTTATATTTATCAGTATATGAGATGAGAAGTTGGACTTCTAACTTATTTTGATACGTGTTATAAAGTCATCTGGGGCTAGTAAGAACAGCTAACTGTCAAAATGATGTCAGGCTAGCAACCACTAAAGTTAGCTTTATCTTCTATTATCCTCTAATTGGCTGAATACTTATGAAAATGACAACAAAAAAAACAGCGAATGCTGTTTAAAAAATCATAAAGACATAATGTTATCTTACCTATCAAGTAGAAATAGGGCCACCATAGCATCACTTTACAGTTCTTTCCGGTCCTCCAGTTGACTCCACCGCTCATATGCCACACCCATGTTCACTCTCCTCCGCTCTTCTAAAGCCTTTTTCTCAGCAGTAGCCTTCCCCCTCTAACAGTTTTGCGTTTACGACTCATTGTTGCCAACTTTCCAACTAATGTGGAACTCCGAACTCTGAACACTGCGAAAGTACAAAGAAAAAAATAAGAAAGAAAAAAGCTGCCTTAAGCGGCAAAAAGCACAGATCTCAAAGCCCACATCTGTTTGCATCGCGACTGGCTTTAAACTTGGAGATCTGCTTTTTCCAGCGCAGGACAGAATGACGGAGTGTAAAGGTCTGATTGACTTCTAATAAATCAGTTCAAATGCTACTGTACTGTCCAAGCTTTAAGCTGCAGCTGAGGTCAAGTCACACCTGAGTATAAGCCACAGGTGTCCACGATGTGATATGAAATATTTATACAGGAAGATGGCGAACAGAAAGATTATTTAAATATTTATTTACATACCTTCACTGCTTTTTTCCAAACTGTCTGTAAAATGGCTGGTTAATAAAACCATAAAAGTCACTGATGCTGTCTCCATCTTCCTCCTGAAACCACTGAACTCCTCTTCTTCAGTGTTTATGCAGATGCTTTTCTTTGTTTGTTTTCCATGATGAGGGTGTGAATGAATTCATCTTAATACTAAGTAGTGTCCACCTCTTCATCACCTCTTTCAACTGTGCGTCTCGCTTTTGCGCTTCCTGCTCAGAGCGCCCCCTGGAGGCTGGTAGTCTGTAATAAATCTATACTGAGCCACATCATGGTATAAACCACAGGGTTCAAAGGGAGAAAAAAGTAGCAGCTTTTAGTCCAGAAAGTACGGTATATTTCCCATCATGCATACTAGTTATGTTACCTGTGAAGTGATGGCATCAATAGACTGAAGTGATTTAGAACAGTTAATATCATAACTTTTTATTTTCCCTTATTCACTTGGATAGTTTGATCGTTTATTGCTGGAGCAATGTGAGTTATAACCTGATAAATGAAAGATTTATGTCACAGAGCAACAAGCAAACATATTTTTTACATTTATGTAAATATAAATGTAATGTTCGTAGTTTTAATAAGTAAAGAATTCAGTGTTATTTAACATTAAGGAGTAACTGCATTGATTTTACATTACATTTATTTACATTTAGTTACTGGATCACATCAAATCGAATCAAATTGTTTTGTATGTAAGATCTAACTCTCTGAATCGAATCATAGCCCACGTATTGGATACGTATTGAATTGTCTTGGAAAGGAGATATGCACACCCCTACTATCCAAGCTGTGGCTCAGTTTCCTCAGTCAGAGCTCCCGGACGATTAGTGCCTGAATAGGGGTGCACGCGGAGGGGGAAGGGGGCAGGGACAAATGGCAGTTGACTTTAATAGACATATCAGTGGGCACTCAAAATGATTGGATGTTGTTTTTCAGTCCTGTCGGTCCCACAGGTAACTAACACTTTTTATTTTTGTTTCAGTGCATTTAATTAATTGTTTGCAAATCGGGGTGTGAAGGAGATTTTTAGCAATAATAGTAAAAAATGCTCCAGGAAAACATCTCAGACCCCACCTTTAAGTATTTGGTGTTAGACATGTACCAATATGATCTAAATATGGCTGCTAAATTTTCAAAAAGGTGTGATTTGGTTTTCTAAGACAGTAAGTAATTTTTTTTTTCCAGGGGGAATCCAACTGTCCGCCTATCAATATCACCACAGCTGCACATATTGATGTCTTTTTCTTTCTTTTGTTGCTGCTGTTACTAGTAAAAGGGGCTACACCAGATGTTGTAGATGCTAAGCAAATTGAATTACAATCCACTTTGTTTTTCATTAATTTTATTATTCAAACAACAAAGACTGAAATCCATGTTCAACTAAAGTCCTGTTATAGATTTGAGATTTTAATCTTCATGACATAAATCTATAAATGTTTGGCAGTATCACGAGTTCATTTGAGTAAAAATCAATAACCAAGAGAATGTTTTGTTCATTTTTTGTGAGATTTATGTTTGGATTGTTGCTCCAACTGACATAAAACATGCTGAACTACTTTTCATGTGGACATTAATATGCATTAGGTGACCGTACATGCATGTGACCAGCATACAGTATGTTGAATATAAATGTGTTGCGAGGTGCCTCACGTGTCACAAGGAGCCTAGTGTTAGTGTTGAGGAGTGTGTGAGGGGTCAAGGTTGCTGAGGTGTGAAGGAAGCGGAGACGATGATTGACAGCGGCTTGTTATAATGCATGGCTTATGTTGGGCTCCGACTTCCCCAGGCTATTTTTATGGTTTTTTTCCTTCTCGCTGTTACGCGCCAACCAAAAAGTTATATCCTCCACTGACATGTTTTCCTTTAGCTAGAAACGTTTAGTGCTGGAAAACCAAACAAACCGTGACACAGCACTCCATCACCTGGACTGATGATGTCATGAATCATAAATACCCTGCTATTGCCGCCGCCCCACCTACCACCCAGCATGCGTCAAAGCCCGGTGAGCTATTGGCAAATGTGGGTGTGTGCAAATCAGTGACATTTTTTGGAGGTTGAGTAGTGACAGGACATGTTTTTAAGACCCCCCCCCCACCCCCCCAATATTTAAATTGTAAAGTTGAACCAGACCATGCAACACCGGAGCTGGGTGTGAATGGGGGGGGGGGGGGTCATGCCTCTGAACACTCAACTCTTTGAGCTTCCATAAACAGATCCGCCCTGGTGGAGCGAGCATTTATGGTAAATGTGTTGGGTTGGTGCCTGTGGTCTCAGGTGTTAGGGTAGAAATAACTCACATGAACTCGTTTATTTACTTCAAACTATTTAACAGAATCATTTTTATTACATTGTACCTTCTATTAGACTTCAGCAGGTGAGGCACATGGCCTTTACAGCTCATCTGTTACCCCATACTATGTAGTACAAACTAGTGTTTGGTGTACTTTTGTGTAAATAAATGGTTTATTATATCTTTCACAACACACTCCTCAGGGCGTGAATACTTGTTACTTCCTGAAAGTTTCCTAAACCAGTTGGGGGTATGTAACTTTGGTCCCACCATGTGTGTAATTCTACAGACTGTACTTTTACCTGTGTAATATTATACATGACAGACTGTTTGTTGTTGCCACAACTGCCTTGCATCATGGGATAATTAGGTGTCCAGGGTTGTAGAAGTAAGAATAGCACTGGTCTACAAGTAAAATGCTTCCAGAATTAAAGTAAACTTAACCAAATTTGAGTCGATATTAAAGAAAAATTAAGTCAAAAGTGTTAGTTGGTTGTAGTTTCTAAGATACAGTCTTAGGCCAAAATGTGGAATTCTGAGAGTTAATCAGAGAATGGGTTTAATTCAAGAGGAATGTTTTTCTCAGAGCTACCAGATCTACCTCAAAACACTACAACACATTCACTTTACAGCAGTGATTCCAACCTTTTTTGGCTCATGACCCCATTTTAACATCACAAATTCCTAGTGACCCCAGACATTTAATAAAACAGAGTGATTTTTTTGCTAAAATTAATTTGTTTTTGATCATGTAATAGTTTGCTATTCTATGTTGACACATTTAGACTATATAATGTATATTATTATGGATGGAGGCAGAAAAGCCAGACAATTAATACTGAACAAACAAAAACTCAAACTATGAATTATGAAAGAGTTGCAGCATCTGATACTGACCACAGTGAACATTTAACAGATAAACAGTACCACAGTGCTTCAGTTTCAGCTTCAGTTTGTCATGACTTTACTGTTTTGTGATTGTCTCTGTCAACTCACCATGTATTTTGTATTGGTCATTTTGTAATTTTTTTCTTTAATTTTACCAATTACTAGAAATTTCAGGTGACCCCATGTGAGGTTGCAACCCCATGATGGAAAAACACTCCCTTATAGGTTCTTTCTAATGGGACATTTATGAATCCACTGTACGAATGTACATAAATCAGCATATATGTGTAATAACACACCATCATATATATTGAAAACATGAGCTAACCAGCACTTTTATCATTTGTTTTCTGATTCGTCTTATTAAAGTATGTAAGATTTAATACATTTCATGTCTGAAGCATGTATTTTCTAAGAAATTGTAGAGTAGTGTAGTATGCAATTCATAGTTTTTTTTTTAACACTATGGTTTCAGACATATTAAAACATCTTGCATACTGTGTTAACCTACTAATTTGTCATTCCATACATACATTCCATATTTCTGTTATCACTGCTTGTCTCTCTATTAGCGGGATTACCAAAAAAAAGAAAAATATGGAAACCAATTTTAATGGACTTGTCAAATTTTAGAGCAGATTTATTAAAAAGGCCAGAATTTCCAAACATCTTCCTTGATACTAGAAAACCAAGAAAAATGTACAAAAAAGAAACCATAACTTGTTTTTGTTTGTGGTCTGATTGTGGTTTAATAACACTGTGGAACGCGAAAAGTGGACCATTGGCCTTCAGCAGAAATGTGTGTGTGTTGGAGTACATTTCCTGTTGCATTATATTATCTGAAGCACTAGACTGTGGAACCATAAATGAGCAGATTGCACAGCCATGTATCACCCCATAATAGTAATGTGAACTGTTCAGTTCTTTTGTAAAAAAATAATAGCCACTGAAGAAATATTTCTGAAGAGCGGCTGTGTGGATTAAGTCTCATGCTCGTTCCAAAGCCAGATAAATGTGTTGCTTAAACGATATTGTCATCACTTCCTCCTTTCTTGATAATGTCCTCATTTTTCTGACAGCAACCTCAGTTTGAGCTCATTCACACAAGCCAAGAGGTGGATAAAACAGTAAAAAGGCAGAAGAAAGATAAAAGTGAAGATTAAAAAAAATATACATGTTGGATGTTCCCTGACAGTTTGAAGTGATGCATTTGTCTTCCAAAGCTCCAAGGACATCCAGGTCTCATTTGCTCAGCTCCACTGGCTTTTATGTCCAAAATGTCTCCATGGTGTGTGCTGCATACCAACAGCAAAAGAAACCAAATGTGGTATTCAGAAAACAGATTGTTTTCTGTGATTATGTTGCAGTTCGCTTTGTTTCTTGGCAATAGAATTTTTTGTTTATAAATGATTTTGGTTGGATTTCTTCAACGAGGAAACACATATAGAATAAAAGGGAAAGAAAAAAGGGGGGAAAGCAATGGAAAGAAAGAGGAAATAATTACATGGTTTCACAACGTATTAACAACAAAATCAGTTTGTTGTTACCGTGAAACTTAAACTGCAGTGCACTCAGATTATAGTGGCTGGAAAGACTAACAAACACAAGGAGAATCTCAGCTACAAGTTGTTTACAGAAAACAGGAGACCCTTCTGCTGTCACGAGACATGCTTCTGGTCCAGGCAATCCAAAGAGAAAAGATTAGTGCAGCGCTGTTTGTGGATGTACAAGTACAAGTGTGTGGTTGTAAGACGGCCATAGAGATCAGACACTGTCTGATTTTTTAATTTCCTCTAACCATCTGCCTCCTTTTAACCGGCTTACTGATGTGGACGCTGACAGTGTGAAGGCCAAGCACTGACCTACAGCAATAGAGGCCCAGAGACCATATGACAAAATGCTACACAGGTTTTGACAGATTCCTCCCTCTTCCTCTCTGTATCTGTCCCCTTGGAAATGCCCCCAGAGGGTGTTTTGTCTGGGTCAGATTTACAGTAGATCTAAGCACCACTGGGCTCAACCTGGACGCCTAATTGGAAAAAGGTTCATGCATTATAAGGCCCGTGGAGAGTCCTTTCAGCACCTCCACACTGAATGAGTAACGAAATCACACAGGGAGGCTTCATAGGTGAAGCAGATGTACAAGTGTGTAGGGATAAATCCTCTACATATGTACACTCAAACGTCACATTTTCAAGGCCATTAATTAAGAAGAATTTTTGGCGCTGTACTGTGATCACTGAATGACATGACTGAGGAAATGGGAGAGGCTAAAGTTGAACGTTCAGCTACATATGTTTGGCACGCACATTCTCATCGGAGAACACACATTATACATCCTAAATATATGTATGCATTGGGTGTATTTGGAAGACATTAAGTATTGGCAGGTACTCATGTCTACTTTCTGTCTCAATCTCAAAGAGAATGAAGAACAACTGCTCTATTAAAAACATCCTCTCTGTGCTAATAGGCTGCTCAAAAACTGTTCTTCAGCATAAATCAAACTCATGTTTTTTCTTGTTGTACGTTACCCAACACATTGCGTTTTGTAATGTCATGCTCTTGGAAGCACCGGGCTTTCATTACAGGCAATAAAATTGATCGTCTCTTGTGGATATGCAGACTCTGAATTTTTAAATATTAAATCTACTGTGTCTCTAATCACATACGAGCTCATGGATCACTGAGGAGGCACATACTGGTCTGTCTGATGAACATGAACCATTACATAAATCTCTTGGCACCCTGAAATCTTTGTATCTTTGCAGGTGAACATGAGGCCTAGAACTAGAGTTTAAAAAGCGCCGCACACACCCCGACAAACTCCAACAATAATGAGAGAGAAACAGTACACCTGTTGAAAAGAACGCCTTGAGTGACAACGTGAACAATCTAGCCTTTGTCATTGCTAATAAAAAGTTTAGAGACGAGATCAATATCACAGATTTTCTGCTTGGGAGATGTGGACAATGTATTACCTAAAATTACACACTTCTGTGTAAATATTATCTGTAAATAAATAGTGACAGGCCTAGCATGACGGCTTAGGCTTAATGTTCAAAATGGATTACACGACAGCAAAAAATGTCCATGCAAATTGTAATTATTTTCGTTTACAACCACTAACCACTGTTCATTAATAAGCATTAGTGCCTGAAGAGACAAGGAGGGGTCACTGAAGCATCTAGGCCGCCCAGGGGCTTTATTACCTCCACCAAGGATGTTATTTTTTTGGCTGTGTTTGTTTGTTTGTCTGTTTGTTTGTTTCTTTGTTTGTGTTCAAAATAACTTGAAGCGTTCTGAATGGGTTTGGATGAAATTTTCAGGAATTGTTGGACATGGGATATGGAAGAAATTATTGAATTTTTGGGTTGATCTGGATCACCGTCTGGATCCAGGATTTTTTTTTTAAAGGATTCTATAATGTTGCAAGATAGGACCATTTTCGGCATTTTTGCATATAACTGCACAAAGAATGGTCAGGGCACTTGGGGAAAAAAAATACAGGACATGTTTCCAAAAGGTTCTACAAGATATCAAAGACTGATCCAGATAATTGAATAATTACCTCCGCCAAGGAGGTTATGCAATCAGTAGAGTTTGTTTGTTTGTTAGCAACATAACCGAAAAAGTTATGGATGGATTTTTGATAAAATTTTCAGGAACTGTTAGAAATGGGACGAGGAAAAACTAATTACATTTTGGTGGTGATCCGGATCACTGTCTGGATCCAGGAATTTTTTTTTTAAAGGTTTCTTTGTCATTGGAAGTTAGGACATGGGGCCACTGAGCTGCCTTGGCAGAGGTCTGCGCTCTCTGAGTGATGTTCTAGTTACCTCCACCAAGGAGGTCACGTTTTCATCGGCGTTGGTTTGTCTGTCTGTTAGCAACATAACTCAAAAAGTTAGGACGGATTTTGATGAAATTTTCAGGATATGTCCGCTCTGGGTTAAGGAAGAGATGATTACATTTTGGAGCCGATCCGGATCACCATCTGGATCCAGGAATTTTTAAAAGGGATTCTTTATCAATGCCATAGGGCATGGTGGGCCAGATTTGATTATGAGGTCATTCAGCACCATCTAATGGAGGAAAGTACAAACACTATCTTGGTGGAGGGTTTGAGCTCTCGGAGTGACGTTCCAGTTTAATGATGTTATGGGGCTCTTGCAGCTAGAAAAAAAAAAAAACGATACTCCCCCATGGACAAAGTAGGCATATTTTATTCAACACGGCAACCGTTTTTTGACTATTACATTAACAATAAACCATCATAAACAGATTAAAAATAAATTATAAAAATATATTGTCACAAGCCTGCCATTCCCCTGTCGGTACTGTTGCTGGAGAGTCCTGTGAATCACGTCTACCTGGCTGTCGAACCCTGGCCTGTCCTCCACTACTGATTCTGGATCATCGCTTGGATTGAAGATTCTACAGACCCGATTTATGATTGAATCATGTTCTGAACAATCCAATAAACTGTACAACTGTTTTAACCCTCATATCAGTATCTGTCTCTGTATTTGGGTCTCCAGTTCTGAGTTTGGACGTGACATAAATGAAGTAAAATTACACGAAAATGTTAAAATTTTCATTGAATTTTATATTCAAAAATTGTACATCAAAACAGTCTACTGATGGAATTGTCTATTACCTGCTGATCCACTGATTCTATCAATACATGTAAATAATAGCTGTACAATACAGTTTGCCATCTTTTCATGATCATTAGATATGACCTACTTGGATGTTCAGAGGTTCTGTAGTTATCTTGTACAACACAGGTGTCAAACATGCAGCCCAGGGGCCAAATTCATTCCAACAAAGGGTCCAATCTGGCCCATGGGATGAATTTGAGAAATGCAAAAATTACACTGAACATATGAACAATCAATGGTGTCAAAATTATTTTCATTCAGGTTCCACATACAGAAAATTTTCAAATTTTCTCTTTGCTTTATTGTAAAAAAGTAAAATTACATGAAAATGTTTATATTAAACTATCCTTTTACAAAAACTAGGAATAACCTGAACAAATACAAACAACCTGAAACATCTTAAGAGGAGTAAATGCAATTTTACCAATATTCTGCCTGTTATTAATGTTTTGTGTACTTGTAATAGTTGTAATGCATATGTGTAAATGATAAACTGAAGCACAATAGTGTTAAAATTACACTTAATGCATTTCAAGTTCATATTATTCAGATTTTAAGGAAACTTTGAAGATGTAAACATGATCATAATATTTCTATACATAATATTTTTCACTGTTATTATTTTACTGGTCCAGCCCACTTGAGATCATGTTAGGGGGAATACGTCCCCTGAACTAAAATGAGTTTTACACCCCTGTTCTACAACACTGATTCACCAGTAAAACCCACGGAGTTAGATCAATAACAGTGGATGGACACACTGGGTTTATGTTCAATTAATGAAATATTTTACTGAAAGAGTCACTTTTTCTTCAGTTTTCTCCATTACTGACATGATATGATATGAATTTACTCTGAGCTTTTATGAACATTTACATTATCCTTCATTCTAAAAGGAAAATACCTGCTTTTTACAACAACAACAACAAAAATCAAAGTAAAGAGGATAATATTGCAATAAATTACGATAAATCTCTTAAGCAAAGTTAAACATAGGGAAAAATTCATTTGGAAACTGATACAAATTTGCCACTTTATCTTTAAGGGTTAATGTTAGTGGAAATTACCAAAAATAGTCTGTTAAAGGGTTAAACTAGATGGGTTTTAATGGTGTTTCATTGTTGCAGAGGTTCACTGTGGAGCCTCTGAACATCCAAATGGGTCATATCTTAAGCTAAGAAACTGTTTTGAAGAAGAAAGTGTTTTAATTATTATTTAGCAGTTTAGATCAGTAGCTTTGGTTGCTGGTGGCTGTTTAGGGTTAACCAGAATGAACACAAGGACGTACAGGATGTAAGACTAAGAATAATACAAAACTAATCAAAGAAAAAATAAATACGGTAAAAATAGCTGAAAATCCAGCAAATGAGCAGAGCTAATCGGACAAAAGAGCGTGGTGTAATTAAAAGTACGGCATGTAACAGAAGTGTCCGGGTCAGAGATGACAGGGTCAGAGAGTTGCCATGGTAATAATCTGCTTGAGGCTGAAGGATGGGACTGAGCATCTGATTTAATTATTCAGCTCTGCATTTGTCAAACAGACCTAAAGCAGACGGACAGCTTTCAACTGCAAATCCGCTGGCTTCAAAGACATTTTTTTTTTCTATTTTTCCACAGCAGCTTGCATTATGATCCACGGCACTCCATGAATATCCGAACGGGGGACGTGGACGGACTCACTTTGTTGTTCAAATATGACGAAGGCAAAGGGCTAAAGAAATAGATGAAAATGGAAACAAGTCGTCATCGTAGTCGCCTTTGTGCCTGTTTGCGATAAGATACAGTACCCAATCAAACAGCTACTCATATATTCCGAAAAATAAATTAAACCTTACACTAATACACTTTGGAAACAGAATTGCTGTGCGACTTGCATTACCTTGGTGCTCTTTTATATCGCAGCAGGTTTTATATTTCCATTTGTAGACGTCTTAATAAGGACGATGATAAAAACGGTCCCATGGTTACGGCTCTGACTTCATTGTGTTCTCAATATATTTTTTTATTAAATAAATTTCTTCTGTTTTATTGAATGAGTGAGGATTTCCATTCCTTATTACATTACCATTATTTCTTTAACCCC
The DNA here is from genome assembly GCA_030068375.1 of Ostorhinchus rueppellii. Classification (NCBI taxonomy): domain Eukaryota; kingdom Metazoa; phylum Chordata; class Actinopteri; order Kurtiformes; family Apogonidae; genus Ostorhinchus; species Ostorhinchus rueppellii. The sequence continues at coordinate 15,141,402 of JAQQZY010000003.1, read as the reverse complement.
TGATGTGTCTGTGGTGAATGTTCTGTATGTATGAATTATTTTAAATATTCGTAAAAATTCAACTGTTTGTTTAATTGGAAAAATTTCACAACATGCAAATAGAACAGACCTTGTTCTTTGTACAGACATCTGAGCATGCTCAGTGCACCCTCCCCGCAGCCTGTAGAATGGGGGGTAAAACACAGAACAGTAAGTGAGACTGACTCACTACAAAAAGAGACGTTCGGGCTTCATTTTCAAGTGCTACTGTATAACTTAATATATAATTAATTATCATCAATTTGGTATAGTTTCATACTGTCTTCCACTTATAATTATACGGTGACCAACTCACCTGAGCAGCCGATAAGACACGTCACAGTAACATCATGTGACGCTTCTGACGAAGGCTACAGGAAGTAGCTGAAACTAGTCAAGCAGGTAAACAAACACCTACCCCTGTCTGATAAATGAATGATCAATTCTAATTATTATCAATATTATTACTATTGGCAATAGATCTGAAGTCACATATGGGATTTTGGTGCCATGGGCTTTGACCTTGACTGACCTTGAAAGGTCAAACGAATGTCAGTTAAAGGTGGGGGTTGGAGATCTTGGAAAAACGGTTTAAGCAAGCTCCATTTTCAAAACACCCAATTCAAGTCAAAAGCCCTTTGTTCAGACATCATTATACCTGGCTCTGCCCTGGCTCGTGGATCTTCGTGGATGTGTCATTAGTTTCTTCCAACACCCTCCTGTTTGTTAGCAGAACAGCCCCTGTAACGTTATCTCTGGGTGTACATAAACCCAGATAAACATTAAGTTAAACCTACACAAGGTTTTCAATAAAAGAATGATGACAGAGCCATAGAGTGGCATTTCATCACTTAATGTATTTAAGTTGACAGGAGTATTTTATGCGGTAAAAACTGAAAACAAAGAAATACAAAGTACATCTCTGAATGAGGCTATTTAAACAAAAGAACTAGCTAGCAGAAATCGCCTTATGCTAACAATCGTTTTATATAAAATAGCCAAAACAAATACAAAATGTGCCACAAAAGATCGGCTATATACAAAGATAAACATCCCATATATCCCACCATAAACTTACAGCATTGCCTGTTCAAAGCTGACATGGATATTGTCACTACCCGATGTGAGTCGCTACCCGATTTGAGTCGCGCATGCGCAATCGCGTCCGCCAGCTTCGGCCATCTTG
>JAQQZY010000003.1:15112251-15127073 GCA_030068375.1 Ostorhinchus rueppellii | reverse complement strand
AGGATTTCTTCTGGATCATCCTCAAAATGTAATCAGTTCTTCCTTGTGCCATTTCCAACAGTTCCTGAAAATTTCATGACAATCCATCCATAACCTTTTGAGTTATGTTGCTAACAAACAAAGTCAGATGGTAACAAACAAACATAACCTCCTTGGCAGAGGTAATTATGAATGGTTTTATTTTTCTACACTTACTTCATTACTCAATGGAAATGATGTCAGAGACGCTCACCATTTTCATAGGTTATAGAAATAAAGTTTTTGAAAATTGCGACAGATACAGCCAAGTGCCAGCCGTTTGGTCAATGCGTCACCGGAACAGAAAAACCACACTGTCCTTGCATTGTTTCAGGTACTTGTTGTCACTTAGGGTAGAGGAGTTACACATTGTACCTTTAAGGAATTAAAAATGCATCAGGATAGTTCTATTGCCTGTTGGTGTTCAATAGTGCTTGCGTTACAACACAGTTTTCGCCCATAATTTAATTCCTCAAAAAAAAAAAAGAGCAAGACCATGACACCTTCAGGAATCAAAAATGTGTCAGTAAAGTTCTATTTCCTGTTGGTGTTCAGCCAATGGGTGAAGGCGGCAGAAGACAATCCATTGTCCCTGTTTGAACATGTACACGTTGAAAAATGTTGAAAAAAAGGCAGATGTTCCTGCTGGAATTCGAACATCGTAGACTGTCGCATTACTTACGGAGCTATCTGTTCACATGTACTTCGGGGCACAAGTTTGTGCGTCCCAAGGCTCTCCTGTGTGTTGTATTGGGGTGTGTGTGGGGGGTTCTACAGCTCAAGTACCATTTATGATGAGAGTCTGTAACTCAATAGTAATACAGTAGTCATGTAACATTACAATTCTGAGACAGTAATAATGTAAGGTACAGAATTACTAATAAATAACAAAAAACAAATAACACCAGTCTACATTTTTTTCAGTTATCTGCCTTAGAGATTAAGTTTGCTAAATGTTACGTATTTTAATCAGATTAATTGGAAAACAGATTTTAAAAAGTGCTGGTTTGCTGATGTTTTTAAGGTATATGATAGTGTTATTACACATATATACTGTTTAAGTACATTTACACAATAGATTTATAAATCTTCCACTACATAGAACCTGTAAAGTGAATATATTGTAACGTGCAGACAGTGTTTTGAAGTAGCTCTGGTAGCTCTGAGACAAATATTCCTTTGGACTAAAACCCATTCTCTCATTAATTCTCCAATTTCACATTTTGACCCAAGACTGTATCTTGGAAACTTCACCAAACCAGCATTTATGACTTGATTTTTCTTTATCAGTGACTCAAATGTGGTTAAATTCCACTCCTTTTCTTCTGGAAGCATTTTACTTGTAGACCAGTGTAATCTGAAACATATTACAGTTTGGAAGTAACTTGTACAACAGTGGATGTCATAAGCGACCATTACTTAGTTTGTAGCCTTCATACTTTCTTATTTAAAGGATATAACTGTGAAAACAATCAACACAAAACTCTCTGTAGACATTCTGCTAGAACTCTGTGTTTGGACAAGGTCCTTTTAGTGTGTATAAACGCCTATATGTGAGTGCAGTGATGGTTATAAATTCATCATCACATTGGCTGAAAACAGCTCCTCCGTATATATGTGTGTGTGTGTATTTGACGAGTCGAATTCCTGGTCGCATATGGCAGAGTGATACAGCTTTTCACAAATACACAAACCCAGCTGTACGTCCCCCAGATACACGGCTCTAATTCTGCCAAGTCATTTACATCGAGCTTCTGCACAAAAACTATTTCCTGTTCACCTTCCATCCAATATCCACATCGCAGGCCCGCGTAGATACGTAGCACGTAATGTGCCGAGAGGTCAACCGAAGGCCCTCGAGGTGCTTCAACTTTCCACTTTGTCTCCGTTTAAATGAGAACTAACCCAGACAGGAGTGGGCAAAAGCTTAAGGAGATAATAATAAGAAGAAATTCCACCCTAATACATCTTCCCTGGGATTACATAGTACAAAGACTGCATGTTGTCATCATCTGTTTAATCTCAAGCCAAATCAAAGTTAGAGTCCATATATTGGCATCAGCGTCTCCGTTGAACTACTTGAATGTCTGGTCTTTCCATATTCATAATTTGAAAATAAACCTTTTATTGATGCTATCTGGCAGACGTGACTCTCATAAATAAGGGAATGTATTACTCCCACAATATCCATATTTGGACAAAATGCTAAATGCAAGTAGCCTACTGTATATACTGGCGTACAATACCTCCAAAGGCAGAGAAATGCAATGTGCACAGCGACCTCTGGTGGCTGTTTTAAGAAGTTTACTACACCTTTAAGTGCCTGGATACTCTGACTGTAAAACCATAAATGGCTTAATGTAATGGGAGCAATAAAATAGGTTGTGTAGAGCTTGAAGGTTTCCAGCTCAGCTAATAGTTGACAGCTTTGTCTGAAAGGAAATCCCTATCTGACGATCTCATCCTCTAAAGGAAAGAATAAGAAAAACATGGCTAATGCTTTCATGGTACCCAGACAAAATTCTTGCGCCTAAAGTGGGACCAGGATTGACTATGTGTGTGAATGGCCATCTGTGTGTTCTGTTATTGACGAGGTGTGCACTAAGTCTGTTTTTTACTTCGGGGGGTGATGTAAAACCGTCCACAGGTGTGACAACCAGATCCAGGCACTGGTGAGAGTTTTAGAGTCAGGCCCTGCTTTTTCTGCGCGCGCACACACACACACAAAACCACAAACACACAGATTACTTCCATGTATCCTGAACAAACATAAGAGTGGTATTAAGTCTGTTATTGTTTGCCTTTGCAGAGCGGCTGCGGTGCTCCAAAGGAAAAACACTCCCTCAGTACACTGACAAGGTGGTACAGAGGGCACAGCATATGTGTGTGTGTTTGTATGTGGGCAGTGAAAACTGTTCCAGATCTCCAAACAGGTACGTTATCGCCCCATTCCGCTCTCACGAACACAAGAGAAAGCAAAACATGTTGAATTTGTCACTTTTATTTGACAAAAACATGGAGATAAATTAACATGCCAAACAACTGGCAGAAATATAGAATCTGATTTTATTATTTAAAAAAAAAACATTAAAAAAACCAAAAACATTTCAATGTACGGTTGTGTAGCCATCCACGAAAAATGCATTATTTTTTCAAGATATAGGAAATGTGTGTTGTTTTTAAGTGAAGTACGGACAAAAGCGTTTCAAGGTCTTTACTTCATCCTTTTGTCTGCTGACATTTAGATACAGACATTAAAAAAAAAACAACAGCCTTGGAGCCGTGTCCAGGGGATGGGGTGCATTTCTCAAGTCGAGCTCACATTTTTCTTTTGCTCCAAATCTCAGCTTCTTAAATCCACTCTTCCCACATACACACAAAAATAATAGCAAAATCCACCATATTATACATTTTTGCTCTTCTTTCTTTCATGTGATGGATCAGGAATCTGCTGTTAATACCAAGCCCTTTGACTGAAAATAAAATTAAAGGCTGCCAGGAACAGACGCATACTTTGGGCTACTGAGACGTACAAGTCAGCTGGATTTGTTTGTTTTTTTTTTTTCCAGTCTGTGAGTGATGGTCCTTCTTTGCAAATGTTCTCCACAAAAGTAACAGAAGAGACGTCTGGTGAAACCTCATTCGTCTCCTGCTGGGAGATTCTCCTCAATCCTCTTGATGAACTTCATACGAATTTCTGTCACATTGTCGCCTCTCAGTGTGTCCTGGACAAATCTGACATCCACTGCCATCTGGACCTAAATACAGTTTGTACACATTATATGAATATGCATAATGTTGATTTTATTTCACATAAAACTAATTGCAATGTGAATTATGTTCAATAAGTTACGCAAAATCCTTTGTTCTTGCAATAACAATGCAATATTTATTCAATATTTATCTAACATAAATGCACTATTTTTATAGACTTAAGTGAGCTCAGAGATACATACTGATAATATTGTTATTATACACAGATAGACAGATACAGTTAATACTTTTCATAGATATACATACTGTTACATACAGTTAATTTTGTGTCTATTGATATTTTATTTTTTTATATATATTTTTATTCTACTTTTAATTCTATTCCATTTTACTTTTTGTAAAATGTTATATATTCTATTTCTTGATCTTATTTTTAGTTCTTTTTAATTTTAAATCCACTCTTCTTATTTTCTGAAGTATTGTTTTTTATTATTATTGTTTGTACTGACTGGAGTAGTACTCCTAATATCGCTGAACACACAATGACAATAAACACTGTTCTATTCTGTTTTAATATGAATTTCAGCACTGTCTTACCATCTCCAGAGCTCCCCTGAGGATCCCACACAGAAGGTTGGAGTAGATCAGGGTGCTGTGGTTATCTGGCAGCTCCACAAAGTCTACCAGCGGGTTGCTTTCCAAGATGAGGGAGAATTCATCTCCTGCCGGGCTCCAGTTGGTCACGCTCGGTGTGATTCCAAGGTACATCTTAAATGCAACCTGCCGGAAAACACAAGGTGGTCAAGGACGGACACAAAGCAGGGATTACTCAATTAAAAAACAGGACATAAACAGATTTTAGATTCATGACACTGGTGTGACGCTGACATGATCGGCTAAATAACATCTTAATCAGCTTAAGAATCAACATGGGATTTCTTCAGGTTCTGCAGGCTTTTTTAAATACATTTATAAAACCATTAATGCAATTTATAACCACTTTCTGTTGTCTGAGCTTTAATTTATTCCACTGGCTGTGTACGGTCTGACAGAGCTGCACAGTTTGCATTAACGATTATTGGTTCCATATTTGTCATGCTTTGCAGTTGTGCCTGCATGATAAATGCAACTTTTGACCAAAAACACATGTAACAGCAAGTCTTTCTAACATTAACTTTATTATCAAATCAATTTTCAAGACCTGTCAGTGTGGTATTTGAGATATTTTAAAGATGAAAATAGATAATTGGATTTCAGACTTCATAAAGGACCCCAAAAAACCCAGTATGAAAAAATAAATACATAAAGAAATCCCAGTCTCTTCCCTGTCTTACTTGATCCTGAACTAAATATTTAAGAGAATTTGGCTGAATAGGGACAAGTAATTACATTTATAACATTTAGGGAATTGTATTCCTCCCCTTCACAATTATGGACTAAATTAATTCATCGTGACCACTTGCTTGAGATGATAATCTGCACATAAACGATACGTACAATTAGCAATAAAAGCCGCACCTTTACACTAGTGTCAGTGACATTATTCTTATATATATTCTGTTAGTATTTAATGCATCTAAAACGTGCAAAATGAGAAGTGGCACAACAATTCTGTACATTTGTCAAATACTTAGTACATATTAGGTAGGAAACTTCAAAATGCAACTTAAGTAGATCTAAGAGCATCCCATCAGATTAAAAACTGCAGTGATTATTATATTAACATTTATTATGACGTAGCTTAAGCATCACATGGCATTCACGCATCCTGAAGTCAAAGCTAAAGGCTACCACTAAATATTGTGTATAGGTTCTTTATCAGATCACTGTGTGAATGTCGTCTAATTTTGGGCAGAGGACACATGTTGTGTACTGTCCAAATTTAGAGGTAGATTCTAAAAATTACCTCAACCCATTTATATTTTTCCAAACCACCAAACTCAAACAAAATGCATCCACCCCAGTGACTGCTACTCAGTACTTCCTCCAGCTGCTTCAGCCATTGTCTCATCTTTTCGTTGTCTTTCCCGGACTTCCCTTTGTATGAAACAACTGCAGGAAGTCTTGAGTCTGTGTGAACAAAATTCGAATAGTATCTGCACCCACCCGTTTCTGACACCTGCTGCCTGATGCTTCCATTGCTGCTGTTTCCTTGTGATGTCATATGTATTTTCCCAGTTGCACAGGTGCAAAGATTAAAAATATTAAATAGACCAGTGAACAAATCTGTGCAGTACATATTCTGGAGGCCTGTCTATATTAAAGGGGTCATATTATGCGAAACCCATTTAGTTTTTGGTTCATTTATTTGTGTATTTGGCCCCTAATAGTTCAGAAAGTTTGAACCTCCAGGTGCTGTAAAATTACCTTAATATTCACTTTGCCAAAAATCAAGTGGATTTCTACAACCCAGTTTAATTCACGCTTAATTTGTTATGTTTATAACTAGTTACGTCACGACATTTGCATATATAAGGTCAAGACTTCCAACGAACGTTTCTCTGAGAACGACATAATCGTTTGTCAGCAGCAGTGGTTGGAGTCCTTCCCGAAAATATGTCCAAACTTCAAGACAATTACCAAAGTAATTGGTCGTTGGTTGAATGGGACAGAGGAGCACAATCAGTAACCTGGAGGGGGTGGGGCATGAAGTGGCTCATGTACATTTAAAGGGCCAGTGCTCAAAATGACCTTATTTGTGTCATTACTTGGAAGGGCCTGTGGAGTTTAATAAATGAAGAATTCAGACCCAAGCAGAGCATTTACAGTTGAAGTAGACCACAGGGAAATATTTGAAAATGCATAATTCCATTAAAAAAACAAAACAAAATATCACTCCTTTAAGACAGTTAACATTCTGCGATTGTTGCCACACAACATCTCAATAAAACAAAATAAAAGTGTTTGTTTTAAAAATAGTAGACTTGAACTGAGAGGTTTCATAATAACCTGAGGCGTGGCTATTATTGCAATTTCCAAACCGTTGCCTTCCATTTACAAGCTTGACCTTCTTGTCTTTAACTGAAACAGTTCCTCCAGCTAAAGTGATGTGACATTTGCGGAGCAGCTTATCAACAACAATAGTAACACCTTGAAAACTGCTGGAGTGCTGATGAACCTGGAAATAACGCCATTTATTTGCCTGTACATTTAGAATCAAAACGCAAAGAATAAAAAACCAAAACTGAGAGAAGACTGAGATGGTAACTGGATCAACCAACTGACGGACTAAATAGAAAATGTGCCAAAGTCATTAATATTCTGTACAGTTGCACACAGAATCTGAGGAAAAAGGGGCGAGATTACTCTTTGTTCATCGGGGAGCACATTTTCAAAGTCTCAACGACAGGAGGATAAGTGGACCAACAAAAGACTCCTTTCCAGGACATCTTATCAACTTTTCCTCAACTCTCTTTTATCATTCGTTCCTTGCCGTTTTATTGACCTCTTTCTCCATAATCTGCCTTTTCTTATTCATTCTCACTCCTTCCATGTTTGGGAGAAGTCTACCGTCACGCTCTGATTGGCCCGGAACCTTCCAATTACCTTAGCAATGACATCGGCTGTTTCTCGGAAATCCTGACACCTGCCGATGCTGGAGCGTGCCAGAAAGTCCTCGATCAGACGCACTCCAATGTTATAACCCCTTCGGAGGAGAGAGAGGGGAAGGAGAGAGCATGTCAAATTTTGTCATAGTAGAGGAAACGTGAAGAAGGAAAATGACAGGAAAGAGAGAGGAGTGAGTGCCAAGTGCTCCGAGATATTCTTGGTTTGCATAGTAAACTTGGCAAATAACAATAACTCTGATTAGAAGGTCAAGTTAACCTATCGGAACCACAGAGCCTGAAGCCAGCTGATGCTTCTAAAGCCTAACATGGTCTGTCTTTGACATACTAGCTGGCAACAGGCAGACTAGGCACCAGAGCCCCACTGCCTTCTAAGGCCAGGTGAGGCAAGTCTGGTCACAGCTTAGCTCGGAGAAAGCTTAGGGTTGCTGCACAACCACAAAAGCAAAGTAAATCCAGTCCAAAGTTCTGTCAGCATGACAGGATGTTTTGAATTGCTGAGCTTTACGCCAATCACTACTTTCATAATCTTATTTATGGGAGTACAGAATCCAAGAGTTCTTGAGATTTTTTTTTTTTTTTCATATAACCCCATTTCATTCCTCTCTTCCCCAGGTGATCATTTGACTTCCAAGAAATTAAACAAAAAAAGGCAAAGCTTTGAGTCAGATGCATGACAGATAAATCCTCACAGTATTATATAACAATGTGCACAAGAGCTTCACAGTTAATAAACCCATAACTTCATATATATATATATATGCATGTGTGTACATGACCACAACTTCTGGTTGTACGCAGTCTGCTGATCATCTACACCTAAAAAAAAGGGACTAATCAGTCTTTGTTTGGGCTTGTGCAGTGTTTGGTCACATGACAGTCCAGTTTTAGAAAAGGTGAAAATGACAACATTGAGCACATCAAAAATCTAAACCCAGTCTCTGGTGATATTTCTGATTCAGTGACAACAACCTTTATCTCATATCACAAATCTGAATACTCTCCACAAAGTTTGTAATCCTACAACACACCTCTGTTACAAGTGAACAACCAGACCACTCTGAAATACTGTTCATCTCTTCAGAATAGCCCACCCACCATAACTATTACTCTTTATTTGACTTTTTACTGTACCGATATAAAAAAAAATTATATATTGTAATCAAAATACTTATCTATTTCTTTCTTTTTATTCTCTGCTCTACCTTCGGTGTCGCTCATGAATAAAATGTAGTATTATTTATTTATTTATATAAAACAGCTTTGTTTATGTGCTGTCGGCATGTCTTTTACTACAATAAATATGTTTCAGCTTTGTGGCATAGTTTGTATCAACTTTTTATTACAACCAAGTTAAAATGTTTAATTAACACTGCTTCCAAAGTTTGAGAAAATGTATTTTCTTGAGAATGTACTACTATATAGCAATGTGCTAATCTCTATAAATGTTCTTTCAGAGTTTAAAACACCAAAGCACAAAGCAATATGTTCCTCTAATAAGAGCACATTACATTGTGGAAGAACATTTAATGAGAGTTAATAGGGTACTTACATCTTGTCCAGTTGTTTATTGACTTCCTCATCATTCTCATAGTCTTTACAAAGCTGTGTGACTAGGGCCCCGTAGGTGAGTGTGAACAGCTCAGAGTTCTGCAAACGAGAAAACAATTCTCATATTACTCGTGCTGTTTAAACTTAAATGAGTAACATTGGACGAAAGGCAGAGCAGTGTGGTAAACAGTGGAGATACATGGTGGTAAGAATTATGCTTGTATGAATAAAACCGATCTCTTAGATTGTAGATCAAAACAAAGTGGAGTAGCCCTTTAGTCACCTTAATCTAAGGCAAAAATATTTACAATATTACAACAGTGAAGAGGAAACTTAACTGAGAAGGTAGAACTGGCCAAAAGTTAAATTCTTATCATAGGTCTAAAAACATCTAGTTGTATAATTAACTAAACAAATAGAAACCACTAATAAAAGTGGATTAAATACATCATCCATGAGCTTGCATTTCAAAGGAAAGGTCCACACTGTACAAACTACTCAACAAAACTGTTCATTCTACATGGCATCAAAAGGTCAAACAACATTCAATTAAAATAGAAAATAATATTACATTCATTTATTATGAACAATAAATGTGCAAGGAGGTGTCAGCTCCTAGTGTTGGAATTGAATGTAGAATGAATGAAAACAATTTATTTCAATAATCCATTCATAAGATCATATATTTTTAGATTTTACTTCTCATTAATTTAAATCTAAAGTCTGTGGCAACTGAAATACCCCCTGTAAAGTATAAATAAAGACCGGGATAGAACGTTTTTAATCAAAGTAGGGATGAACACGATGTCATGTTCTGTTAGTTGAATAATAACAAATTATCTATATACATGTCACAACCGTCCAATTGCAGACACTAAAAATATCAACAGAAAAGTGCGTTTTTAACTTAGTAAAGTAGGTGCAAAGAGGCCGATTACAGTGTACAGCTAACGGTGTGTTTAGCTAGCTTTTTAGCGTTTTAGGTTTCACCAAACACTCATTTTTTTCCACACTCACTAACAACAAACAGCAAATTAAACTATACTGCTAAGAATGAACAAACAAATAAACGAAGACAAATCAGTAATTCAAGGAAACGCACGGAATGGGTCATTCAACTAGCTAGCGTTGGACGGATAACATTAGCATTTTGGCTAGCTAGCTTAAACTGACGTTAATCCTGCTGGAGTCGCCTACCATCTTCTTGCTGTCTGTTGTTCGGTTGGACTGCCTGGACATTGTGGACAGTGTTACAGGCTTTCACAGGTGGTGACTCGATATTAATCCTTTATTTATTTGATTCAGGCTAAGCAGTTGTTTCCGTAATGGCCAGTATAGTCAGGCACTTCCACTGTGTCAAGTTAGCTATATTTCTGCAACTACTTCCTGTTAGCATTAGCCTTACACATCACAATTGAAAAACACCAGGGACGCATAATAATACTTTTTTGTAGTATACAGGTGTATTTTATTTATTATGCTTTACTCAGTCTGTATAATTTCTTTATATCACGTCTTTGCACATTTATCACCACTATGTTTACGTTAAATTATTTATTTTGAAGGGAATATTACTCAGTTCCGGTTGTGTTCTGCAGTCAGCTGATGTGAGTGAGCCTTCCTCTGGTGTTCATCTTCATCCAGCTTGAGTGATCGCCCCCTTTTGACGTGGAGGAGGCTAGAAGTTCTCAACTTCTGTAAAACTATTATTGACCAGCGGGTGGCAGTATACAAAATTATATCTTTATTTTTAAAAAAGAAAAAGGAAAAAATAACGATTTCAGATATTAATATTTTCTCAGTATTGAGCTGATGATAGCTTATATCCTGATGTTTTGGTTTTATTGTTTACCATGACATGGATGCTGGTAAATCACACTCAGCTGATCTAAGTTGTTTTATTGGTTTATTTTATGTGATTTGGCAGCTTTGTTCCTTATTGTGGTTATTGTATTAAAGCATGTTGGGTTTGACAGTTTGGTGTTTTGTGAGGAAGGTAAATGTAGGTTTTAAAAAATGACTTTGCAGATGTAGGCCTGGAAGCATGGCAGTCTCTCTCTCTCTCTCTCTCTCTCTCTCGCTCGCTCGTGTGAGTGAGTGAGTGAGTGAGTGAGAGGAAGAGGAGAGTCAGTGGAAATCAGTAGTAAGATACAGATGCACCTTAAAGTCAACATTACACTACATTTTGGATCATATGTTTATTTCATTTTTATTTTTATCCACGTCTTGATTAAAATATTTACACCTCAAATAATCCGCATGTTCTGTCTTAAAGGCAGTCATCCCATCTTGGTGAAACTAACTCGCCTTTGCTTTGTACCAGGAGGAAGAGGAGGAGGAGGAAGAGGAGGAGGAGGGACGGAGCGCACTGACGCTGCGCGCACTAGTGCTCTCATTTTGCGAAATTAGAGGCTATTTGACAATAGCCGGCACGGACTAAAGTGGAGGCGGTGGGAACTGGAGTGCAATAATGACGGGCAAATCTGTGAAAGACGTGGACAGATACCAGGCTGTCCTCAACTCCTTATTGGCGCTGGAGGAGAATAAATTCTGCGCTGATTGCGAATCAAAAGGTCGGTTGTTTTTTTTCCTCCATATTTTCTTCCATCTCCATCTCTCTCTATATGTATATCTAAATGTATTCTTTGTGATGTTGGAGTACAGGCTGTGTATCTGCATGTGTGTGTGCGTGTGTGTGCGCGCGTGCGGATCGTCCCCTCGTTCTCATTTACTACACTAGAAAATGCGGCGTTGCATTCATCATCCCTCGACCAATTACATTGTACTATGGAGCAAGACACGGGGCTGAAGCATGGCACGGATACATCATGCCAAGGTGTTAGGTAGTCACGGTTATTCATTCATCAGCATCGAAACGTGATTGATTATTTGAAAATAAATAAATAAATAAATAAATAAATAAATAAATAGTGTCCAAGGCTCCGTGCATAGGCGGCAGCAGACACAGACATGGACACATAATAAACACCTGTACTGACTTTGAGTCACCCTGAACACACTGTTCCTGCAGGAGGAGAGCAGATGGGGACACGAGGAAGCTCAACTCCTAAGAAGCATCACCACTGAACCATTTTATCACATAGAACAGCATCACATGTGTCCTGATGCCTACACTCCTTAGAATAAGTTATGGTGTCATATTTGAGGCTGTATTGGTTTTATTCATTTTGGATATTTTGGTGTTTTTGTGCAAAACGTACGCTGTAAAAAGTAAAACTCTGAAATCAACTTAGACATTTTTCTTCAATAGGTCACATGTTTAAAAAAAAAAATAGTTGAGCGAACCAAATTAAATTATATTGAATGTAATTTAATTTGGTTCAGTCAACTTTTTTTTTGTGACCTACTGAAGAAACATTTTTAAGTTGATTCAATGTTTTACTTTTTAGAGTGTATCAGAGGAATACTTTATATATAAAATGAGCACAGTAGCGGTATTTTTTATATGTGTTGTTGTCATGCGCTTGTACTTTCTGCCTGTCTGTTGCCTTGATAAGGCCTTGAACTGTGTCATCAGTTGTTTGCAGAACCTGTTTCGCCACATTGAAGTGTAAACACGCCTGTAGTGGTTACAAATAACATGGAAGTGGAGAACATAGAAACTATTTGTCAGAAAAGAAAATAAGTGTTCTTTTCTACAGCTCAAAATATGCACATTAATATAATAATATAATATATAAAGACAAACTGGCAAATACACAACAAAGCGTAGTAGTATTGCTATCATTTCTGCGTGTTTGTTTTTGATATGGTGCACATTATATCTGCTTTGAATGGCAAATGAATGAAACGCTGAATGAACCTTTATACAGACATGGGTGAGACGTTAAAGGACAAACAGTCATTGTTTTATAAGCGTCTTAGGTAGATGTTGTTCCACCACGTGGCCCCAGAATAGCTTCATGTCTGAACTTTACAGGCGCAACAGACTCCATTTTTGCCCTTATTTAGTGTTTTGATGAGGAGGAGGATGATGCCACCTGACATATTGGTCTAAAATCTCCCACAGGTGTTGAGTTGAATAGAGGTTTTGTCACTATGAGAACTGCATATGATTGCTGTTATTTTCTTGCTTATCGCACCGTTTAATTATGAGGCTCTTAAGGGTATGAACATGTCAACTCTCCTCAGGTTTTTCCTTTAATTTGTCGTATTTTTTCAACCTGTATGGTGTGATTGATGAGACTGGAGTCACGCACCATACCTTGTCCGAGAGGTGCATAATGTGAGCAGCTGTCTGATTGTCACTCTCCATGATTGGCAGAGCTCCCACTGCAGCCATAAATCCACAGCAGAGTACACAGATCACTGCACACACTCTTGCAAGGGACACCCTTGGGCTTCCCTGTAGAAACTTCATCAGCGATAATAAGCCACTTCTCATATTTCTCAACATCTCAAATATAATGTTCAGGTTCAGCTGCTTTTCGTTGAATTGAATGACACAACTGTTACATTTTATGTGTAAAAAAAACCCTCTAAAGAATTCATCTTTTTGCACTGAGTTTGCATCTCAGGCTCTATTTTTGGTTATCTACCTGCCAAATGTAGGTAAAATGATCTGCGGTGCTGATGCTGAAATGACTCACCATTTCACCAGAAACTGTGACAAGGTCAAGCTGCTGAGGAAAAAAAAACAAAAGCAAGCATCACAGAGACGTAAAGATGTTGGATTTCCCACACATAACTCTGATACAAAGTCAAAGCACGGCTGTAATCTCCCACTAAGCTCAATTGGAATTTAATTTTTAGCTAATAAAATTCAGAACTGCATTTTACACAATGCTTAGTGAGCCAAGAAGCTAATTTCAAGCCCTTTAAGCAAGAAATAAAGACTTCAGAGATTCATTATGTATTATCATATTCACGATTATGTGCTCGTTTTAAGTGAAGTTTTAAAGGAAATGTGCTGTATATGATCTGTCGCTGAGGTCATTCCTATTTTTGCTTACATGTTTTTTGATGTGTTGCTTCTTCTTTTGCTCTAAATTCAGCTTCTTCTTTTTTTTAAGACAGAGCCCAACTTCCCCATTCGATGTGGAAAGTTTGATCCAATCTCGTCTCATATAAATGTACAGTCAGTATCAGCAGCATCATGAATGCAAGGTTTTGTAATGAAACATGAATGGAACGGCACAGACTCCAGGCAAACGCACTTGTGACTATTAGGTCTATTTATAGGAGTGGTATTTTACTTTTTTTTTTTTTAAATTAGAATTATGCATTTTCAAACATTTCCCTGTTTGTCTACATAAACTGTAAATGCTCTGCTTGGGTCTGAATTCTTCATTAATTCAACTCCACAGGCTCATCTTCAACCCTATTTCTGAGTAATGACACCAGAAAGGTGGTTTTGAGCACTGGCCCTTTAAATGGCTTCAGGCCCCGCCCCCTCCAGGTTATTGGCTGTGCTGCTCTGTCCTGTTCAACCAACAACTGAACATTTTGGGTAATCGGCTCAAAGTGTGGACATATTTTCAGCTTTTTTTTTACAACCGCTGATGATGATAAACTATTGTCGTACTCTGAGAATTATTTGTCAGAAATCTCAACCTTATATGTGCAAAAGTCGTGACATAACTAGTTGTAAAATGTAACTAATTAAGCAGGAATTGAAACAGGTTGTAGAAATCCATTTGGTTTTTCCCACAATGAATATAAACATAGTTTTGCAGCAGCTGAAGGGTTCAAATTCAAACTGTATGAACGATTAGGGTCCAAATACACAAATAAACTAGAAAAGCACTCGGAGAGAGCAGACCTCCGCCAAGCTTATTGTGACTCCCATTAAACAGTCGTACTTTTTTAATGTTACATATGCCCTGTCGCTGAATCAAACGTATAATTTATAGACAATACCTGTAATCTGATTACTGTAGTAGTGGCTCTTGTAAATTGTATTCCCAACCATGACGATTTGCCGGGTGATGCCAATGTTTAACAAAAAAAATC
>JAQQZY010000003.1:15074873-15084893 GCA_030068375.1 Ostorhinchus rueppellii | reverse complement strand
TAGGCTAGGCTAATTCCACAGTCCATCACACCTAATATTACGTAGTAAAGGATTTGTTCAGCACAGTGAAAGTACGCTAACTTTTTAAGTTTTCCTGCACATTAACAAATTAATAAATCCCTTTATTAGACGATGCGTTCCTAAATCCATCGCACTGTAAATGAAATCAGCTACAAAATCTACCTACACCCCGTATGATGTCTTATATTGGATATATAGAGGGCTTGTTTTAGAATTAATATCTGATTTAGACATTAAATATCAAAAGTCCTAAAATGGATTATGGGAGACCAAAGAGCACTAGCTTTATTCTGGCTGTACAATATTCTAATATGCTTCATTTTATGTGCACAGCCATATAAATGATCAATATAAAAGGTTCATTTCAGCAGTGCTTCATGTCTAGGCACATCTGCTCTCACACGATTAACTACGGAACATATCAAGTCACTGTGCTACTTCAACAAAGGGCGGGAATCATAAAAACCACTTGCATGAAAAAGTCATATAATCTTGAGTTTTAAAGCTCACAAACCTCAATTTAAGAATCTACCTTGTACAATAGAGGCCTCAAACAATGCTGAATGTCTGTAAATAGAGGGACGGAGAGTTAGCAGGTGAGAACAGAGACAAAAAAAACAACAAAAAAATATTTAAGGTACATATAATGTTTCAGATGCTTCCACTGAATTGCATGAAGGGAATGTTTAACTAGCTCTGATTGTATGTGCTGTATATACATATCTGAATGTGTCTCTGGAATGTGTATACATGAATGTGTTTTTACATGTGGATAAGTCTCCGACCAAGACCAACACTGAAAATCTCAATGAATGTGTGTCCTGAATGTCCTCACCAATCTACCGGGCTTGTTTGGAATATACACACCTGTTTTTTTTTTAATATTCTGCCACTCTTCCGAGCAGTGTACACTCGTGTCGAATGCTCTGTGGGTGTCTGACAGTCGTGTCCTCTGGCCTTTTGGTCACTTATTAAATCCAGCCGAGTTTTACCGTAACGTCTCTCAGTTGTCTGTCACGTTCATTGTCAGGTCAGTCGGTGGCTGTTATCATTTGGCCAAACCGTGTTTTCACGCAAAAAGCAATTGTAAGGTCTCACAACCCGTCACCTCTGAATACTTAACCCATAAAGACCCAGTGCTACTTTTGTGGCAATTCAAGTGAATTTTTCTGTGTTTAACCCATGTGTGTGAAGTGATTTAGCTAGCCTGGCAGGCCAAACTGTACATTAGCTGGCAGCTGAATCGGACCACTGACAGAGCTGAAGCCTGTGGGTGGAGTCAACTGTTGTCGTTCAAACTGTTCCTGCACGTAATAGGCCAGTTCTATGACCAATCAGAGCAACCGACAGTGTGACAATGATCACCAGGGTTTTCAGAAGCCCCATCCTTTGAGCTACAAACGGAGCCAGCTGGTATATTAGACTTTTACCGTAGCTGGTCGACAAAACAGCAAATCCATCCTTCTTTAAAACTAATGACTTGAGCGTTTCTTTCTGCTCAACTTTCAAAGAAAAGCCCAAGTCTAACTTACAAAATTGACGACAAAGCCATTTCAAACAAGCGTGGTTCATTAGCCACATCCATCTTCGTTGCTCTCTGTGGTTGTTCTGCTATCTTCACTTGCACAGCCCTGTTGTCATCATGCAAAGCCCGCCCCCACGACAGAGCATTTTGATTGGTCCGACATACTCTGTGTCGAAGCCAGGATTGTCTCCAACCACATGTTCTTATGGTTCATCAGTACAAGCTCGGGAAGAATATTTTCTGTCGCTAAGTGGTCTAGATTTCTAGGCTATGATTTAGCACCATTTATTATGAAATTATCATCTGAATATCATACTATTTTTTCATTGTAAATCATGTGTTTTCCTATATTTAATTTTCTTCATATATTGTAGCTGTTCATGAAAACTCAAGAGAAAACTGAAGAAAAAGTAACATTTTCAGCAAATGTATCATTAACTGAACAAAAACAAAGTGTTTCTACACGGTCAGTTATCAAACGCCCTGGGTTTTACTGCTGAATCACTGTTGTAGAAGATGACAGTGTTCACTGTGGAGCCTCTGACCGTCCACATGGGTCATATCTGATGACCATGAACAGATAAACTCCATTTTACACCAATTATGTACATACATGGATCAACAGGTATTAGACGCTTTAGATCAGTAGATGATTTTGGTCACGAGTTTGGGTCTTTGTGGGTTGAGGAACACTTCGACTACTTTCCTACACAAGCCATGCTAAGACATGTCACTGTCTGGATTTTCCTCAAAGTATTTCTAAATATATTCATTCTTATAAATGCATGAAGCCATTAGTGTAAATAAAGTTTCTCTCTTTCTTAAAAAGGCACTTTTATCTTACGTTGCTGCCGTGAATGTGAAGACAGAATGTAAAAGAGGGCGCTAACAGAGAAATAATTGAGCAGACACCTGTGTAATGAGGATTCTTATCCCTTTCTGCCAGTAAGCAAATAGGAGAGCAGTGACAGCGCAGACTTTCATTGTCAGTTCCACACAGGTATGTGTTATTCTTTTGTCATCTCAGTTTGACAGCAGCCATCACGAAAAAGTGTCATCTGTGCACTGTCACAGCAGCTTTATCAGTTATTGAGAGGTTGTTTCTGGAAAAGCAGTGGAAATCCATTTCTGTGAGCGATGAGGCGTCACTTGGTTTGTGATTAACTTTAGTTAGCTTTTAATTGGTTCCTTTTTTTTGTCTGTTATATTTTCTGTGAAATAAAAGCAAATAAAGGAATGTATCTTTTTATGTACTTGTCGACCAAGATATTGTGTACTTTATTCTTTATCAGAATATCACTGTTTATTATGTTTCTTAAATGAGATCGATGGACATGTTGTATATTATTAGTTCAGCTTTTATGCTTTGCCCTCTGTTGATTTCATGTCTACAAGTTAGTCGATTCAATTCGAGACGACGTACGTGACATCCTTGTACCTGTGGAAAATATTAAAAATACATTTTGTTTTGATTAAAGTCTGTGTGTTTTTTAAAGAATCCATACACAAGGAATATTTGTGATTCAAATAAACTTTATTGACTTTGCGTCCAGATGTCAAAGGGCATGCAAATACAGGCTTCTGAATCCGAAATGTTTTGGGTTTTTTTGGGGTTTTTTTTCATCAATTTGGTTCTGTTTTTCTTACAAAACTACGTGCACCTTAAGTAATCAATTCTGCAGCGTACAAACCACAAAAATACCAGTTTTACATTATCAAATACTGCACATAGAAAACATTTACAAAGCACAGGTAAAAAATTACAGCTCCCTTTTTTCTTCTCTGCCACAAACTACATCCTTTTCATCAGTCTGCTTTGCTTTGCCCTTTAAAACGTTCTCTGTGAACACTCCTGGGTGGAAAGGTTAAGGCCAGATAGAAAAGACAACCGCTCATCTACCAACACCAGCAATCCAGTGGAAATGTACCAGAAGTTTTAAATGTGAAAATAAGCTGTCAGCTGTTATATGTGCTTGGGGAAGTCTAATAGGAGGTCTTTTTATTTTTGAGCTACATGTTGCATCATGAATTTCCGTTGTGATTTGGGGGGGGTTTGTGCTTTGCTGGGCTTGATAAGATGAAGGTTGTCTTGATAGAAGGGGAGGGGAGCTACTGTGGCCTTAATATAGTCTGACAGACAGCTTAAAAGGACAGAACGTCTGCTCGAGAACTTGTGCTGTGATTACAGACATTTATAGACATGGATGAAGACAAACCGGAAAAATCAGCAGAAAAAAAAAAAAAACCTTCAAGTTGTTCATCAGCTCGGGAATTTAAAAAAAAACAACAACAACAAAAGATCATGTCTGTTTTGTTCTGGTTGACAGCTGCTACATCCGCAAACAGACACAGAGTATGGATGCATGCTTCTTTAGAAAAGAAGAAAAAAAATAGAGTTGCTGCTCATCATAAAATAGCAGATATTCAAAATGCATTGCATGCAATGTCATGTCTTAACTGCATCATGAGTCATGAACCTGAAAACGTGGTTTTAATACTATGGTTTTTCAGCTGATACAGTTGCAGTCTGAGGTTGACCCCCCCCTCCCAGACTACAGAGTAAGAACGAAGCCACAAATAAGGGCCCCGGAAACAGTGAGAGGCTGAAGGGAATGGTTATTGCCAGAGGAAGTACTTCAGAATATGGAAGGCTATGCTCATGCTACTTTAAGATACAGCATTTTTGACAATTATCTATTTTGCATCGTCTTAAAATTCCCACAGATATGAGTCTGGGTCCAATGTACATCCCAACCATCTGTTGTTATTATCAGTAGAGATATTATCATCATTCCTTCATAAAGATTAAATACAAGAAAGTCGTCAGAATAACCATGCGGATAACATTTTCTAGCTCATAGATCAAAAATCAGAACAATGCCATCAACTTGAGATAGATCATAGATCGGTAAAAGTTGCAAAGGGGGAAAAGGGGGAAGTAGCAATCCTTTCTGCTTGAAAGCCATCGTGGCGATTTCAATAAATCAAAAATGCATTTCGCCAGACAGGATTCATGCTCGTTTCAACCACAGAGCTGTTCTTTTAAATGAACACACGAAGAATAAGACTTACAGTATACAGTACAGGAAAAGCAGGGGCGACCTGAACCAATGCAGGAGGCGACCCTGGAAAGTCTTCAAAGAGACGAGAGCAAACAAATGACCAAAGAAAATTACACTCAGTTCTAGTGTCAGGATTAAGAAATACATTCATAAAACTATACACATATATAACTTCAGTACAATATTTCAAGCAAAATACATTTGTCAAAACTTTCAGTTGTGTGCTACAATAGTGAAGCAATGTCTCCTACACAAAATAAGGCCATTGTAAACTGAACAAGCCCTCATTTTCACAAAAATCTAAAGGCAGGTTTGCCCACGCCGCCTCTCTAAAACAACTCCTCCTCTGAATAATTCCATCTCCTTACAAAAATAAAACATTTCCAACCCAGCAATCAAAGAAACAATTCAGCTTGATTGAAGGTATGTTATAAAATACTTTTTGCACGATTCGATGTGATTTGAGAACGCTCAATAATTGTCCGAGAATAAGCGAGAATACGGGTCTACATTCCGTGTATCCACAAACTTCAGCAGAGAGACTCTGTGCTTCCGTTACTCAAGCCTGGAAAAAAAAAAAAAGTGCTTCAAGATCCAGTAACTCGTCAACAGGCTTCATGCTGTGAACGGGAGTTGAATTGAGCGAGATACCACCATGCAGCGAACGTACCTCTGCGACATAAGAAGCTTAAACATCCCTCCGCTCGACCGCTGACCACAAAGACTACCTGCCTTTAACTCGCCTTCTCAACTTTAAGACACCTGAAACTCTTAAAACAAGCTTGAGACTCTCCAAAGAAATAAAATGCCCACGTTATGAGACAATGCGTGTGATTCTACATATGTTCTAATCTATGGAAAACGCCACGAAGAGAGAGAAAGACCATCAAATGTTCACATGTGAAAACCCTGATCCTTAAATTCTTACACAGCTCTTTACTGAAGTATCTCTTTAATAAATATCTACACCTTAAAATCTCCTTCATTCTTATCTTCTTAGCCCTGCCGCTTATTTTGCATCACACAGCACACAATAAATGCACCTCCTCGAGAGATATTCACTCACACTGCACTTCGAAGAAAGGCAAAAGTTCAGCTTCACCTTCTGGTTCCAGAAAACAACGGATTTGGACAAATTTGGCGTTAAGCTCTCTGCCTGTTATGAAGAACACACCCTAAACAGCATTGTCGCCTCCTTTACGATCCATCAATAGAACTGTGGATGTTTGGGTTTACTTAATATACAGCAAAGGGACACATAGTCTTATATAAGCTCCAAAACATTGGAAATCACTTGGAAAATATTAACAGTTTTATAGGTTTACCTAAGACGAAACATTCAGTAGTTAACAGGGATGTTATACAGGTCTACATTGATCTTTTAGGTTTCTTTTCTTTTTTTTTTTTTTTTTAATTTGCATGTTCTTTCTATTTACGTCACTTTCAGCAACCAAGGTTGGTTTTTTTTCCCTTTTTTTCTCTCTGTTTTTTGTCTTCTAGAAATCACAAAGGTGTGCACTGAAGAGATTGAGTGCAAATAACAAGAGTAAAAGTCAGCATTTTTACATCATGCCAGCTGTCCACAAAAATAGATAAGATACAAATTAATAATGTACATAAAATTACTTCATATACATAACAACACAGTTACATATCCAGCAAGGATCTGCTCCAATACAACTGGACACTAGACCTTGATGGTTCTTCTCAAAGGGTTGTATACATAATGGGGAAGGGTCGAAAAATGACCGCCAACCTCCTCCCGGAAATTCAAGAATGCCAGGGATCGTTCCCTTTGTCAAAGTTTCAAAAGAGCGTTGAAATGCGAATTCTGTTGGTCTGAGGTGCTGAGAAGACGAAACGCCTTGGAGTTTCCCTTTTTGCAGAAAGAGCGTAAGAAACCACGCAGTACGAGTCAATACAACGACATAATGGTGGCGAGAAAACCAGATGTGAGCCCGTAAACGCATACAAGCTTTTAATAGGCTGTAGCTTGAGCCTGTCGACTGTCCCGACTGGGCTGGAATAGAAGAGTCTTAAGTGTCTTTAGCCGTAGCCAAAGGTTTGGAGTCGGCCTCAAGACAGACAGATTGAAAACAGAGTGAAGAGAACAAAAAAAAAAAGTTTAGATTAAGGTAAACCGTTAACACCAGTCGTTCAGAACACTCTGCGACTGCTTTGAAGACTCAAGCATTGCACAAATAATAGAACAGCTGACAGGTTTGGGCCTTCTTTAGTCATAAAACACAAATACTTTAAATTGTTAATACTTATTTTAACCCCCAAAGACCTAAACGTCTGCTGCTAAAAATGTTTTAATCCAATAATCCCATCATTATATTTAAAGAATTCAGTTAAATACAGTTTATCAGTACTCAGGGGCATCAGATGTGACCCATTTGGACGTTCAGGGACTCCATAGTAACCATGGAAACGCCATCATCTAAAACTCCTGGAATCTGACAAATGACAGAGGTCGTAAACACGTGTTTTTACGTCTGTTAATGTATTTCGCTAAAAAAAGTAACGTTTTCTTCTTCAGCTTCTGTGAACATCCTCATGGCCAGGACATTAAACGAATGCAGTATAAAAATATGTGCTGATAAATGACTAAAGTACGATGAATTTGAAGTCTTTGAGGGTTAATTCAGTCAGAGGAGTTGGAAACTACTTGGTAGAGATGGCAACTGATAAGACTCAAGTGGTTATACAGTATTTTCATCAGTTCTCAGTATCAATTTTGAGCTTTTTGGGGGTTTTTTTTATGGAAAAAACAAGATGAAAAGTCCAGCTTATTTGTGTTTTGCCTCTTATTTGAGATAATCTTTTAACCCTTTAACGCCTGAATCGATTTCCAATTGTAGAAAAAGAAATTTGACTTGTGTTTTTTCTTTCAGGTAGATAGGATTTTGGTTGCATTTTGGAGCGGGGGGGGGGGGGGGTTTATGCGAATTTGGGACACTCGGCATCAAGGGGTTAAAATTTTACATAAAAAGTTCTTCTTATCACCTGTAGGGTAGACACAAGTTTATGGTCACTGTTTATTGTTGGACAAACATCTGAAAAGCTTTGGAATTCTGATGGATCTGGTTCCCATCCCTACCCTTTAGCTTCGTGTTTTCTGTATTGTTATATTCATATTATTTGCAGATAAAATATGAACATGATTAGAATTGTAAAATACTGAGGGCAAACAAACCTTCAAGAATCAGCTGTTCTTATGACACTTCAGTTACATTTCAGTTCATTTAAAAAAAAAAAAAAAAAAAAGGTTTAAATAGATGTAAACTGCAGTGCGACCAAACAAAATAAATCACGATGAATGAGTGGTCGCTGCTGCAGGTTTGTATTTCAGACATATTTTACAGTAAAGTGCCATCTTCAAACACCTCAACAGGAAATAGAACGCTGTTCAATGCACACGAACCAAGTAAAACTGCAGAACATGGCAGGATGACGCTGCTGTAAGGTAAAACTGACCAATCAAATCTGCTTATAATATGTATCAAAAAAGGTGACGAAAGAGAAAAGAAGAGGGGTTAAAGGTCAAAGTTGGTATCAGCTGTGTGCATGTTTGCATCCTTTAGGATTCTGACCAGATAATGAAGAGAAACAGAGCCATGCTTATCAACTTCCTATTTCCTGCATCGGTTAGGAAGAGTGCAAAACAAACAAAAAAAACAAAACAAAAAAACAAAAAAACAGGATGTTTAATAAGTCTAGGTGCTGGTATACAGAGGATGTGGAACACCCCAGACAAGAGCTGGACACATTTCCCAGAACGCCTTTTGTGCTGAGTTCCCTGTGTTCCAACAGTCCCACTTCTCTAAGATGAAGGCAGGATCAGAAATGTGTTCATCAGCGAATGGCTAAGCAGATGACTCTTTTTTTTCTCTCTTCTTCTGCAAATGGCGATGATAGCGCTCTCTTTTGGTCACTGAAGCCCCATCCTTCTCCCTCATTTAGTGCAGTGCTCTTTCCTCGGGGCGAATAGCAACATAAAGTGGCACTACACTCCTGTTCCATTGGTCAAGGCAAGCTAAAATAAAAAAGCTCTTTAAAATGTCTCTACAAAGGTAGCAAGCAGACATGCAGAATGCAGCCGATACATACATGAACACAAATAGGTATTTAACCATTTATAGATATATATCTGTGTGTGTGTGTGTGTGTGCGTGTATATATATANNNNTATAAACTCTGCCCTGTGAAAATTATAGAATAGCAGTGTTGCTACCTCACATAATAACCATTATGTGAATATCCAAGCCTGTCGCCCTGGTATGTTTATGTGTTTGGCCTATCATTCTCAGCTCATGGGTTTAGAATGGATCTTCTTTTTTGCATTACATCTAAGTCAGTGACTTTGCTACATATCCATACATTATATTGTATACTACTACTCATCTACAACTAATAGTAATAATAACAAGAACAATAACAATTGCTTTGGTTTTAAAAAATAAAGTTTTTTCTTAGTTTGGCATAGAGAGTTTAGAAATTGGCATCAGGATGGTCCTGGGATGAGTCATGCCACAAAAATCTGATACGTTGGAATGCAAGATATGGCACCAGGTGAATCCTTGTTTCATGACAGGAAATGTTGAAATGAGAGGGTGAAAAATGCTACATGTTCTGGTAAATGACGTCTGCTATAAAGTCAACTAAAAATACTGATTATTGAGTGAGATCATGAACCAAGAGTCCAGTTTCAGATATGGCAGCACGTTCACGTGTGTTTAATGTAGATGAGATGTGTGTACCTATATGTCGAGTGTATCCTCCTGCACAGATGCACATGGGGGTGTGTTTGCCAACCTGTGTTCAGATACAGTCGTGGTGTATATACAGTACGTGTGTCCGTGTCTGCATGAGTCTGCATGTGCCCGTGCATGTGTGTCTACTGGGTGTTTAGGTGCACGAGGGGCTGGTGGCGCTCTCCAAAGAGGACTGGGAGAGGCGTCTGGTCAGGGGTCCGATGCTGGGATCTGCCAGAGAGGAGGTAGGGAACAGCTTGTACCAGCCGCTGACTGTGGCAGACAGGTCCAAGTCCTCCAGAAGGATCTGGGCCATTCCCATGAAGCACTTGTGGTCCATACGCCCGTAATCCCCCCACACTATTACCTAAGAGGGGGAGAGACTAAAGTTAAACTGATACAGCTCTGAATAAAAAACACCGTATTCCATCAGGATGTGTGACATAGAGGAGACTGTTATTTTCAATGTGGAATACTGGATGTCAATTGTCATCATATTATAAC
Source organism: Ostorhinchus rueppellii (assembly GCA_030068375.1). Lineage (NCBI taxonomy): Eukaryota > Metazoa > Chordata > Actinopteri > Kurtiformes > Apogonidae > Ostorhinchus > Ostorhinchus rueppellii. The sequence continues at coordinate 15,075,024 of JAQQZY010000003.1, read as the reverse complement.
AATTGATTATTTAATTAGATGACCTGATGCCCTTTCATGCGTAGTGGACAGCTGTTCACAGGTGTTCTCTTGTGTATTTATGGATTTTATTGTTTTAGTTCCATATCAGCCAACACAGTGGAGGCTTATGCATCATCCCAAACACTGTCAT
>JAQQZY010000003.1:14980786-14995125 GCA_030068375.1 Ostorhinchus rueppellii | reverse complement strand
CATTTGGATTTTAACCAGATTTACATTTTTAAAAAAAAAAAAAAAAAAAAAAAAAAAAAAAAAAATGGAGGCAGGACTTCACGCAAACACCGATTCAATTTTATATTCAATCAATAACATTAATTAATTTGTATTTATTATTTATTTTATTTTTTTAATTGTTATTTATCATTATCATCATTATTATTATTATTATTATTATTATTATTATTATTATTATTATTCATTAAATAGTTGTTAACCTTTCACGTGTAGTTTACTGGACACCAGTCAGTTGATTTCAACACACGCTAATTGGTCTTGTGAAAAACAATAAAACTGGACATTTTCATGAATTCACAAAACACCCCCGGACGCCCCAGACAGGCTGTAAAAAGTGGACATGTCCAGGCAAAAGAGGACGTTTGGTCACCCTATTCAACATGGATCGCCTGGAATACTTAGAGGTCAAATGTAGTGAACTCCAACTGAGACATATTCTACCTCCCAACACTCTGGAATGCAGCAATAGTTCCAGCATATCCTGGTCTGACCCAGGTTTCCTAATTGGGCATGCCTGAAACACATCAACAGAGAGGCAATTTCATCATCTACAGCAGGGATGGCCAACCCTGGCCCTCCAGAGCCACAGTCCTGCATGTTTTAGATGTATCCCTGTTCCAACACACCCGATTCAAATGATAAACCTCTCATCAAGCTCTGCAGAAGCCTGATAATGACTGTCGGGTGTGCTGGCAGAGGGAAACATCTAAAACATGCAGGACTGTGGTTGAGAACCAGGGTTGGCCACCCCTGATCTACAGGATAGAATAAATTCAGTACTGGCTACATTAAAGCTTCTGCACTGACATACAGTCAAATATGTAGTTGTCAGGGTTGAGTTTGATGATTTTAGTAAAATTTTTAGAGGATTCATTTTAAATTCCACTCACAACAGATAGAGATGATGAAAAGTTTAAACAAAAGAACAACAATAATTCAGTTTACATTGTAATTCCATGCTACTCTTTCCGAAATGGAATCAAATAACTCCAACATAAAGGTAAACTTACACAAATATGCGTCTGCTGATCCAGTCAGTGGGACAAAATCCGTCTCACACAGACCACATGCTCCATCAGACAAAAGTAAAAGGCCACAGCTGGGCTTGATCCATGGTCTTAAAGGGTTGGGTGTGGCCTGATAGGTGAGACCAGGTCCTGCTCCTCCTCTACCAGGAAGTATACTTTTCCATAATATCTGGGATCTTCTGACCCTCAGGCTGCACTGCATTAAAACCAGGCATGATTCTGTGATGGAAACCACTGCATGGGCACAAAAAACAGCATCTGTGAACATCTGTTACAACCCGAGAATGCAACTTAAAGTTCTATCAGGTAAAGAAGAATCCCTCTGCGAACATGTTCCAAATATACTCCCATCCTGACAAGTCCAAAGCTCGTTTAACCCATAAAGACCCAGTCAGTGTTGCTTTTGTGGCATTTTTTCTCTACATTCAACCTTTCTTAAGTTGATTTATCACCATTTATTATAATATTAGGGTCTGTATTTTTTATGTTTTTCAGTGTAAATCATGTATTCTCCTATATTTATTTCACTGATCATGCAGATGTTCATAGAAGCTCAGATTAAAGTTGAGGGTTTCTTTATCAGAATCAGAGAAAATTGAAGAAAAAGTGACTTTTTCTGCAAAATCTATCATTATCTGAACATAAACCAAGTGTCTCCATCCATCATCCTTCAAACTCCATGTTTTTTGTTTTTTTTTTTTTACTGGTGAATCAATGTTGTAGAAGATGGCAGTGTTTTCACGTCCAAATGGCTCATATTTGATGACCATGAAAAGATGACAAACTGTATTTTGCACCAGTTATTTACATGGATTGATAGGATTAATGGATTAACAGGTATTAAACATTTTACGTCAGTGGATGGTTTTGGATGATGGTGGATGTTTGGGTCTGTTATGTGATGAGACAAATCGAACTCTACATTCTTTTTGGAAATCATGGACGTCTTTGTCCTCTACACTAAAGAAGAGAGTGATTACTGTGAACGTGATTTCCTCAATTAACCGTTGTTCCTGGAATTCATATCACATATTAAAAAACACTACTTGGAAGAACACTGCTGTCTTGGCTATTGTATTTACACCCATTTGTTGCTTCCAAGTAGTGTTTTTTAATATGGGATATGAATTGAATCCTGAATTTCATATTCTTGGAAAGGGCGCAATGACTTACCTACGTTTGATCCAAAGCAAAAGAAGCGGTATTGCTAGTGCTAGCACTAGTCAAAGCAAAATTCATTTCGGAGGGGGAAGGAAGTCTGATGTCGATGACGTCACGCAACAGCGACTGGTCAAACTTGGTGTTGATCCAGGGCCAATATAAGGATGTTGTTCCAGGAACAACGTTTAATTGAGGAAATCACATTCACCGAGTGATTACATGGGTTGTTTCTGCATCTTTGATGGTATGGGTGCGCATTAGCGGCTAAGGAATGGACAGCTTCCACATGTAGAAAAGTACCATCAATGCTGCAAAGGATGTACAGATTTTAGAGCAACATCACATCCAAACACCTTTTGTCAGTGAGACAGTGTTAAACCACATACTGTGTCCACTATAACAGGATGGTTTAGTGGCTCTGAACCCCCTGGAGGATCTCTTTGGGTCTTGACACAGTGGTCTGATGCTTCCACCATCAACACAAAACCTGAGAAAAACAAAACAAAACAAAAACAAATGCAGCTCTGGGTGGAAATAATGTTGTGAATCAATCAATCAATCACTCAATCTTTATTTATAGAGCACTTTCCATCCAAAAAAAAGCAGCTCAAAGTGCTTTGCATAAAACAATACAGCAAATAATGTACATAAAATAAATCCCTGTTCTCCCACATATTCCCTACAGTGCATACACGCATAGACACACACACACACACACACACGCACACAGTCACACGAAAAACACAGATTTAAAAACATTGAGGAATTAGTAAAAGTGAGGAAACGCTATCTGACATTCAGCACTTTGAAGTGAGGAAACACTATAGAAAAAATAAATATATAAAAATGAAAATAAAAAAGTGCTGTAGAACAATGAAATGACAATATGAATAAGATTTCAGATTTAAACATTTAAAATATAAAAACGGTAAAATAAATAAAATTCAATTAGAATCAGGCTAAGATGATAAAACTAATAAACTAAATAAATTTTCAGTAAAAATCAAACTAAAACGACAATAAATAAATAAATAAAATTACGTTAAAAGCAAGACTAAGACAGTAAAATATTAAAATCCAATTAAAAGCCAAACTAAAGAGATTGGTCTTGAGTTTGCTTTTAAAAATGTCCACATGAATAGAAGAAAATGTTCTAAAGTCTTTTTTTTCTTTTTTGGACTGGGCAGTTCAGATTTGACTGCAGTAAAGGATCTGCAAACTACCCGTGTTCACAACAGATGTTCTGAACTGTGACAGGAGGAAACACCACAGCGGGTCCTTCAGCGAGGCCCTGAAAAAGACACATCAAAACAGACAACAGCCTTGGTACTATCGATCACGCCTGTTTTCTCCTGACAAAGACAAAAATATCTGCTCTTAAAAGATTTCAAGTGTGTCAAATGACTGTAGTATCTCTGCAGCTCATCAGTCAATACTTTCAGACATACTCCAACTCAGTATCGTAAAAAACTGAAGTCAGGACTGAAATCTAAAGACATGCACTAGTAGGTTCATTGGTTCATTTAAATTGCCCATAGGTGTGAATGTGAGAGGGACTGGTTGTTCATCTCTATACTGTATGTCCAGGTCGTTATTGAAATAAGAATCAGTTCATAACTAACTTACCTGGTTATATAAAAGTTAACCATTTTCAGGGCACTCATAGAAATAGAGTTACTAGTTTTTTTTATGTCTTCATTTCTTAATAACTGAATTTGTTTTTCCTTATTCCTGACATTTTGAGGTTTTTGTTTACCTGACATGTTTCGGCGTTCCATTCCCCTTCATCAGAGTGTCACTGGTGGTTGTGACGCGTCTTTTATCAGCTAAAACAACAGGTAAACAAAAACCTCAAAATGTCTGGAATACGGAAAAAACCCATTAAGTTACTCATAGGAATACTCTGAAATTCAAAATGTCAGCCTGAGTGTGTTTCTTATTGGATGACATAACAATTCTTTTTTTTTTTTTTTGTCATGTTGTGAAGTTACCATATTTGGTTCCGTGCACATAAATGGCAAAAAAAAAAAAAAAAATTACCGAAAAAATACGTATAAGAAATACAAGAAACGCACATGCAATGTGAAAGGATCATGTGTTTTAGAACATTAGAACATCAATTTTTGTACAACTCAAACCACAATTAAACAATAATCCACTCTGGTGTTGCTCATTATGTGCAATATAATAACAGTAGAATAGAATAGAATAGAATAGAATAGAATAGAATAGAATAGAATAGAATAGTGTTACAGGTCAAGGCAGAACCCAAATGCAGATCAGACTCGGTTTTAAAGGCTTTACAAAGTTTATTGGTCTCAACAAGATAACCACAGAAAACACAAAAGACCAGCAGGAATAAACACAGTCCGAAACAGTAATCAGGATCCAAGGCGTCCAAAACCAGGGGAAGAGGCTGGGGCTTGGTCAGGTCCGGTCCGGGGTCATTAAACATGAAGACACAGGGCAGAGGCAGGCTCGGAGGTCAGAGGACAGAACTCTGGTCGGTACACTGGGCTTGGCACGGAACTCAGTGGTCAGACGAAGGTGGGTAGAACACAGGAGGATTACAGCTGGAGGAGTCGTCAGGCAGGCGGGGGTCAGAACAGATCAGATCAACACCGAAAAAGCAGGCTCACAGGAATCGCTGGATATCAGAAACAAGTCTTGACTATCTGGCGATGAGAGAAGATCTGACAGACGGTTAAATAGACCACACCTGATGAGTCCCAGCTGACTCAAACAGGTGTGGTGAATTAATCAATCAAGGGCAGGGGAACTGGGGCAAAGGTGAGAGAAAATAGAACAGAAATAGCAGAGATACAGAATAGAATAGAATAGAATAGAATAGAATAGAATAGAATAGAATAGAATAGAATAGAACTTTATTGTCATTGCGCATATTTCAGAGCAACGAAATTCCATTCCAGATTACAACCAACCAAGATCACATAAACACAAGACATACACATGGGTACAGGTACAGTTGTAACTGACGATTCACAATGAATGCGCCCCGTTTTCGCAGATGTGAGAGGGAAAACATCAGGGGTTCGAGGTGAGAAAAAAAAACAAATACCAACCTGTAGTCATACTCTACGTGTTGGTATTACATAAGTATACAAACTACTACACAGCGTACATTAGTCTGTGCTCAGGTCTGTGGACTGGCTTCCTGAACAGACTTTACTGCTCTGCTGTTGTCGTCTCTCCAGTCTGTCCATGGTCTAACACCAAAGTACATCTGATATGTTGGTCCCATATGAACCACCTCAGACCCTCAGAACCTCAGGGACTGGTGTTCTGCTGGTGTCCAGAGTCAGGACTAAACATGGTGAAGCTGTGTCTCAGTTCCATCAGCTAAACTGTGGAACAGTGAGACAGAGCTCTAGTCTGACTATGTTTAAGTCCAGGCTGAAAACAGCTCTGTTCAACTGTACATAGAACAACTAAAGGGTTCTATCTGCACTCTGCTCTTTTACTCTATTTTAATTGATTATTATTTAGGTTTTATTGATTATGTTTTAATTGTAATTGTGTGTTTTTAACCTGTCTCTTTTCTGTTTTTGTAACGCACTGTGAATTGCCCTGTGTATGAATTGTGCTATACAAATACATGTGTCTTGTTATATAAGCGCAATTACTGTAATATAATGTGAAATAATCTGTTTACATTTCAGCCATTTCACTTCCTCTTCCATGCTGACTTATGATTATTATTTGCAATTTGCTCTCTTTTCTATTTCTATTGTTTTAAAATGTGTGAGCTCTGTTTTAGTTTTTTTCTTTTTTTTTTCTACTTTTTGTCTTAAATTACAACAACATGTGTGCCCCTGTCCACCCCTGTCCACATCCACATCCACCCTTTGAACATCATTCCTTACATTAGTACCATTACTTCCTGGTACCGAACAAAGCAGGTCCACCCACTGTTCATGCACAGGTGGACCTTACAGACCCTGGAGACCACATTGGACCTGAGATTCTTGTCTGACTCTCCTCCCTGGAACTGTGGCTGTCTTGTAATATATGTAGAAATGACCCAAACTAGTCACTTATCTAATAAAGGGTTGAATAAAATAAAAATAAATAGATAAAGCCGGTGCTGATACTGTTATTGCATGGTCTGAATCACCGCAGAGGAGCCTGTAGCTCCTGAATAAATAAATAAAGTTCAGTGCAGATCATTTGTGATTTGTATTACTGTTGCAGAAACATGATGAGGCGTTCAGTGGTCTTATGCAGATTTATACACTGACACATTGCCTCCTTGTTCCTGCCCTCTCTTTATGGAGTCTGCCGCATGGGTTGCATGCACAAATAAATCGATGTAATGAATGTAATTTAATAAAACTTCCCTGCTCGGTCTGTGACTGCCAGGCTCCAACCAGTCTACTCACTAATACATATTTTTCTACACCAACAGCATTTACTTTCTACAGTGTGATGGCGACCAGTGTGTCAGGAGATCTCGGTGCAATGATCCTGATATGAACCCGTAAACCTCTCTGGCACACGGACCAAGTCTTGGAGGTGAAATATGTGCCACTCAGTCACCCATACGCCAAGCCACTAAAATAGGCATAAATCAGAGGCTTTGGATCAATGTCTTGTTTCCCATAGGCGAACCGCCGTGGCACAACACGATCAATTCCACCACGGGATTCATTGTTCCAATTACTAAAGCCCTACTCGCTTCTGCAACAGTATCAGGGACGAAAGGACTCAGCCCCCATCAAACATTAATACCAGTGCTGAATCCGAATCAGCTCATTGGCATTCTGTACAGAGCAGGGATTCAAGTGGTGGTGAGAGCATCTGTTGCTGTCATCAGCTGATTTAACCACCTCAGTATTTGCAAAATAGCAACCAGGCACAATAAGGTTCTGTATTTCATCTTTAAAAAATGCTGAACTGGAGGAGCCGGCCAAGATGGAGGCTTTTTAATCGCTGCAGGGACGAGTAATTATTCAGTGGTTTGATCAAATCAGAGCCACAGAGTATATGTAGTATATGTAGCACAGTGCTGCTGCAGAAAACGGTGCTAAATAAACCAAAGCGACCATGTGTAAAACACAGCATCCATGTTACTGCCAGTATGTGCAGATCACAGGTTACTACTGGAGTATTTTAGGTTATAGGTTTACAGTTACTCTGTTATAATTGAGAGACTCAGAGCTATGCAAATGAATATCACAACTTATTATATTAAACTCTGCATTTTGTATTTTTCAGTGTAAAGCAGGTATGTCCCTTTTTTTGATTTAACATGCAGATAACAGTACATTCAAAGGTTATACAATCAAAAAGGGCTTAAAATAAATAAATAAATAAAATAATCAATTCCCAAATGAATTTTTCTGTATATTTAACCTTTTTTTAATGCAATTATGACCACATTTTATAATATTATCCCCTGTATTTTATAATATTCACTGTAAATCATGTATTTTTCTGTATTCAATTTCCTTTTTTTTTTTTTTTTTTTTACTTTTTTAACAGAATGGTAGTCTGACTTCCTTTTGATGCTAAACAAATTTGCTTTGCCAAAGGAAGCTTCATAAAGTATATGAGATATGAGGCTTCCCTTGATATTCTACTGTCTTTATTATGAGTTTTGTTGAACCACCTTTCAATGCCGGACCTGACATGAAGAGACAGGGGGGAGAAGAAGAGAGGGGGAGGAGTGAAGGGAGGAGTGAAGGGGAAAAGGGGAAGGAGGAGGTGAAGACCCTCACAAGACGATGGGAACAAGAACTAGAACCAGAACTGAGTAAAACTGGACAAATAAGGGAATTACAATGAAACGAAATAAATAAGACCTGTTAAATGAGAGATAGAAGAGCAGAAAACATGAACAAAACATCATACATAACAACAGCACAAATAACGCAGATAACGACAGTACCAAATCCACACAACAGCAGCTGTTCACATGAATCTGCTGTGACAGAGTGAAGCAAAGAGGACACAGACACCCAGGTGAACACAGACAGGACACCACAACCAGAACTGTATTCAGTCTCCGATATTTCATTTATTTCTTCACAAAAAAGTCAGAGAAATTCAAAGGTTATTCCAATCAAAACAAATAAAACTGAAGGAAAAGTGATAGTCTCTATACTCACGCATTGTTATTTTATTTTCTGTATGCATATTTATTCTATTTCTATATTCCACAGTTTATATATATATATGCATATTTATTCTATCTGGTAAATATCATCCTCATGATTCAAGATTCTCTTTATTTTCATTCAGGTACAATATCAACAAGATACAGTGCGGAAAGAAATTGCGTTTCATCGGCTTATTTCATAAACACGAGAAATATAAAAACACTGTAGGAGCCCGAAATATATCGCAACAACTACAGAACAATAATAAGACGATAAAGCATAAAAAGGCAATAGATTAAAACCAAAGTATAAATATTAATATAACAACTCATAAAGTGTTACCAAAAGTGCCTTTTTGAAATTATTGAATTGAATTACTGAGCCAACTGCATCGAAATTTCCTTTTTGATGTAAAACCTGGAATGACAAATAAAGTCTGTCTAAATCTGAATCTAAAAAGTGAGTTTTTCAGTCAAATTTATCATAAACTGAACATAATCCCACTGTCATTGATCCAACTCCATGGTGAATCAATGTTATAGAAGATGATGGTGTTTCCATGGTAACTACAGAGCCTCTGGATGTCCAAATGGGTCATATCTGATGATGATGAAAAGATGATAAATTGTATTTTACACCAATTATTGACATGTATTGATAGGATTAGTGGATCAACATTAGTGGTGGTTAAACAGCTTGGTTCAGTAGATGGTTTAGGTCATCACTGGATGTTTGGGTATTTATGAGTTAATGACCTATTTTCCAGCAAAATATGTTATTAATTCAACATAAAATGAACTGTCTACAACCACTATCATTTCTCAAACTATATGAATCAATGTCAGTGTTTCCACGTTCACTATGGAGCCTCGGAACATCCAAATGGGTCATATCTGATGCTGCTGAAAAAGCCAAGAAACTGCATTTTACCTGAATTATTTCAATGTATTGACAGGTTTATGGGTCAAAAGTTATGAAACATTTTAGTTCAGTAGATGCTTTTAGTTGTCAGTCAATGTTTAGATCTCTTCGGGCTAATAATGTGTTTAAATTAGTTCATCATAGCAATATAGTTGATTACATTTGAAGCTGAAAACAACATGAATGTGATCCAGTATGGCACAGTGGTGTTTGTTCCTTTTCCTGATTTACAACAAAACATATTTTTGAATGATACGGGAAATACAAACACTTCAATATTTACATCATGTGAAGCTGATTAATGTGATGTACAATAAAATGCTGGAAAAACTGCTTAAAGTTACTTAAGGTGAGTATTTTTTCTTCAGTGCCGCAAAATTATATTATTAAAAGTATGACAATGACTCTCTGTATTTACTCCTATTCAATTATAAATGTGTTGAAGACGTGTGATGTTCTGACTGTGCTGTTGATTAAAATAAATAATAATAATGTAGCGTTAACATGAATGCGGTCACTGTATATTTACACTGAAATGAGTGCGTTCTTATATAAAAACAAAAGCATTTCCAATTTAACCCATAAAGACCTAGTGTTACTTTTGTGTCAGTTCCAAAATATTCTGTTCTCTATGTTTAACTTTTCTTTATTTATGACATGAAAATCAAGTATTTTCCTGTTTTTAACTCATTGGTCATGTAGATGTTCATTAAAGCTCTGATTAAACTTGAGGGTTATTATATTAAAAACAGAGAAAACTGTAGAAAAAGTGAGCATTTCAGCAAAATCTATCATTAACTGAACATAAACCCAGTGTACCCATCCACTGTCCAGATCCAACTCCATGGGTTTTACTGCTGAATCAACGCTGTAGACGATGATGATGTTTCCATGGTAACTACAGAGCCTCTGAGTGTCCAAATGGGTCATATCTGATGACCATGAAAAGATGATAAACTGCATTTTACACCAATTATTTACATCCATTGATAGGATTAACGGATCAAACACATATTACACATTTTATATCAGTAGATTAAGTGGCTGTTTTGGTCTTTATGGGTTAAACTGTTGTAGAAATTCATCAAGAAGCTGAATTTTAATGTATCTACCCACATACAACTGAAAACTGTCCACAACAATAGAGAAATTCTGCACATATATATATAATTACATGTAATCTATAGTTTAATTCCATACTTATGTCTCTTTAATCGACAGGTTTAGACATGCAGGTTGTAATTCAGTAGCATAACTCTTCACTAATACTGTACTATGGGGCAACAGTTTATTCTTGGTGGTTAAACCCTCCCAAATGTAACATCATGTCGAATATTGAGTCCATTCATCTCAATAAGACTCATCCTTCATCTTTATGTTCCTCTCTTTGCAGCTCATGCATATGTTACAGAAACACACGCAGACTGGAAAGTTAATTTGATTCTGCAGCGGTTAGTGATTAGCCCTGCTCATTCGCTGCTGGGGAAACAAATGGCCGTGTTTCTCAATTCACTGTGTTTAACAGTCGCTGGGTTGCAATCTTAAAGAACTTTCCGTGAAATCAGCAAGCAAATGCCTTTTCATGACTCCATTAATCTGATAAATTATGTATGTATTACCTGCTGGCTGGGGGTAGCTGGGATGGTACTGCTGACAGAATGAGAAGTAGGGGAAAAAATGACTGTGTGGTTAATGCAGAGGTACCGTTTACACTGAACATATGTTTTTATGGCTGTATGCATAATGTTTTGACCTGGCTGCGAGTTATCAACTCCAGATGAGCTGACAAACACACACAAACACACACACACACACGGAGTCACACTGAAACACTTGCTCAGTTTCACCTCTTGCCGATATCACAAACTCCTTGTCAGCTGAAAATATGCTCCCATCAGCAAAGTTGTAGCCCCTATAGCCACAGAGCAGCTTATTGCTGTCTATTTGTCACTGTATTAGTCTTAATAGGATCCTGCCTGGTGCTCCACATCTAATGAGTACACACTACGTTGCCTTCCTCACTTACTGGATGTGGGCCTATGTGGGGCTAAGGGCGGATGATTTTTAACAGATGGGCCTGTTGTTTTCAATTTTGTGCTATGTTATGGTTTGAATAAATACGTGAAATTCAGGAAGATGATATCTGGCCTTGAGAAGAGTGATAAACCATTCGTTATTGGCATGTCAACTTAAAATCTGAAGAATCAGAGGGTGATGAGCTGGTGCCTCTGTGCAGTAGTTTATGTTTTAGCACCCTCTCCTGGCTGACCTGAGGCATTACAATCAATTGATCCAACTAAACGTGCGTGGATATGGAGAGTTCTTATTCATTCATTGATTGATTCATCATCTGAACCTGCTTTATCCTCACTAAGGTCACTAGAGCCTATCCCAGATACTTATGGGCGAAGGTGGAGTACACCCTGGATGAGTCAGAACGTTATTATTTGTTTATTTAGTTATATTAAAGGGTAACTGCAGGTTTGAGGTAGCCAAATATATGAATTTTGAAGACATTTTCAACATGTCTGTCATATTTAAGACCTTACATTTACATAAATACCAGTACAACAGGCCTCATACTTTATCATATAAGGTCTAAGGCAGCAGTCAAACTCGTTTTAGGTCAGGGGCCACATACAACTAAAAGTGATCTTAAGTGGGTATAAAAAAAAAAATAATAATAATAATAACATTTAGATAATCAAAAAAATGTTTCTCTTAGTTTTAGTGTGAAAAAAAGTAAAACTCCATTATGAAAATGTGAATAACCGGAAGAACCAAACACAACCTACGTTGTTGTTATTGGTTTAATGTCGTCTCTCTCTCGTGTTTACAGTTGTTACAAATTTCACAGACCACTCTAAATTTCTAAACTCTCAAATGTGATCAAAGACAGACGGGCACGAGGTATTGGCTTGATTATTTTGCACCTAATAGTAATATCAAACACTGGTGCAAAACATGCAAAGATGCAACAAAGCAGATTTTGAAAAATAAGGGAAATTGAAAGAAAAAAAGTATTTTGTTGTTGAAAAATTAAATTATTTTTGTTGCATTACTGAAGTTGACAACATTGCATTCTTAACCAGTTAATACCACTATTTTTAGTCGTTAAAAAGTGTGCAAACATCCCATCATTTAATAATCGAGAAGACATTTTTGACAAAGTCACCACTTAAAAATATTGTCCTAGTAACTCTGCATAAAGCACACCACATGTTCATATTCACCTCAAACATTAAAGATGAGCTATGATTGAAAATGAGAAATATATATTTGGTTTTAACAAACATTTTTCATTTTTGTCTCTTTTTCCACTTGAAGGCCTTTCTAAAATTAAACAATCAGCATGTTGGCTGGAGGAGGCTTTAGAGGAATCTGACCGAGAGTGAACCTTTTAGCCTTGAACTGCTCTAGTTCCTCTGGAGTCAGGCTGCTTTCAGTGGAAAACAGACTGTCTGATGTCCCACTAGCAGATGCCGCAGGACTTGCCCCAAACCCTCCACTTGTCTGTCCAGACACACCGCTGCCTCCTGATGTAGTAGCTGCTTCAGTCCCAAAACCAGTCCCGAATCCTCCACCGGTGCTCGAGGAAAAGCTGAACTCGGAGGCAGAGCCGAATGCTGAAGCGGTCGGTGGTTTACTGGAGTTTGAGGCGAAAGAGAAACTGGACGCTGAAGTAGACGAGGAGGAACCAAACCCAGAAGGAGGCTGTGCAGACGCTGCTGAGGCGCTGCCAAAACCACCTGAGGACGATGGTGTCTCCGAGGACCCGAATCCACTGTTTGGAGCACCAAAGGTGAAGCTGTTGGCCTGGACCGGTGCTGGAGCCCCAAAGTCTACATGAGATCAGAGAGAGTCTGAATTAGCACAAGGACCTTAGCCTGTACGGATCTTACCATCTGGCATTTTACAAGACAGTTACAATAAATCACCAAAGTTCATGCAGATATGTCAATGTGTTCTTCAGATAATGTGATTATGTCACTGAATGGACAGACAGAAGGACAGACAGACAACAAAACAAGTACAATACCCCTTGGCCGAGGAGTAAAAATGTCAGTCACTTGAGTTTAGAGTTTTGTTTTTCCAGTCAAATACAGAAAAAGGTGTAGCATGACATGTTTGGGTTAACCTGTCTTATCTGATCATGTATATCTTACAATATGACCGTTGTGCATGTGTTTATGATGATGCCAATAATGAGACATGATCCTGTTTAGCCCTGGTAGCACTGCCTCAAGCCAAGAAATATTTCATCCTCACCTTTGCTTCCAAAACCAAATGATCCAGATCCACCAAAGTCACCTGAAGATCCCTGAGGTGTCGGATTGCTCAACTCTGCAAGCTGTAAAAATAGTGCATATCAATTAGCATTAAAAATATAGTCTATTACATCTTGCGCTGTATTGGCTGCTTGTGACTCACCAAAGCTGCACGGGTGGTTGCGTTCATAATCTTCAGTTCCTGAATTCTGTTTCTCCACTGGTTGAGCAACTGATTGACACCATTGAGCTAAAGGAAAAACCAAAATGTTGCCAAGAAACCCAGCAGATTTAAGTTCACATGACAAACACAGACAGAATTGTAATGAATCCAAAGGATGTAATGTTTTCCCTTGGTTTTTAGAAGACTCAGGGGCTGAGTTGGAGGTCTGTTTTGGCTGTAGAGTTTAAGGATCTCCCCAAAATATAAATATCTAACTGATAAATATACTTTATATCATAGTCCTAGTCTGATATCATTAATAGATTTAGACGTGTATATATATATTATTATATATATATTTGATGTGCTGTCAAAAGTCTCTGAAGTTACTCTACAGCCCTGTGCAATGATATTTGGGGTACCAAACAAGGAATTAAACTGAACTAAGAACCAACAGAACGTTATAACATTTGTTACTCTGCTGGCACGGAGGCAAATTTTACTTCATTGGAAGTCAAGTAGGGCGAGACGGTGGTTAGCACTCGTGCCTCACAACAAGAAGGACCCGGGTTCGATTCCCGGACAGGACCTTGGGACCTTTCTGTGTGGAGTTTGCATGTTCTCCCCGTGTCTGCGT
>JAQQZY010000003.1:14932254-14947195 GCA_030068375.1 Ostorhinchus rueppellii | reverse complement strand
TTTGTCTCTATATGTCAGCCCTGTGATGAACTGGCGACTTGTCCAGGGTGTACCCCGCCTTCGCCCTAAGCAGCTGGTATAGGCTCCATGCGACCCCCGTGACCCTAGTGAGGATAATGCGAGTTCAGAAGATGGATGGATGGTTATAAATCACTTGGATGTATAGGAAAATGAATTTGGAAGTTGCTGTAAAAAATTGATCTCGGGATGTAAGGGTTAACAGAGGAACGGAAACTAAACTGCATTGCTATATTTATGCTAATGTGGATTTTTGTCTCATAGTAATGAACTGTCTGTTCTTTTAAGTGGATTTAATGTGATGAATGTGGATTTAAGGTTGATAGAAATGCTTGTTTTTCATTTTTAACAGTCATTAAATTTCCTCATGTCTTTTCTAACATGTCAAATTAATGATTTCGACATATATCGGTCTTTGTTTGGGGTTGTCATCTGCACAAGTTGCAGCCAGTCTTTTGAGCGTCCATTCTAGAAAGTTAAAGCTACACTTTTTACTGCAAATTTAGGGAGAAAAAACCCCCCCACCTCATTCCCAGATAAGTCTGAATGTAATGGTGGGGTTTGTTTTCAGTGCATTATTTTTCATCTCATCCCACTCTGTAGAAACAAGTGCACATAACATAGGAGATACCAGGGTCTGGCTGCACAAACAGGCTCAGGATGAAGACGTAGATCGGACAGATCACACACTGACGGCTGTGTAGTTCATCATCAGCTCCACAACACTGACCGTGTCGAATGAAGTCTGTTCAGATTTTCTTCATTGCTGTGATTCTTCATCCTCCTCCTCACACAGACAGGGATCGATATCGAGAAATGCTTCTAAATGCGATACAATCCAGTGAAAATTGTATCTGTCTGAGCTTAGAAACTCTGTAAAACTCATACTATTGTAGAACTGCAGCTCGAATCAGGAGTCTTTTCTCCTCTGTTTTTACATTGCATTCAGACTATAACACAATTAAACAGATGCAATGATGATGAAAACTGATCTGGAATCAGTCAGGGTATGACAAAAGCACAGGTATTAATACAATCTTATCAAATCTCTATATATTATACAAATTAAATTATGGTTTAAAAAAAAAAAGCATGTTTGGCAAGATTTTAAGAAACTTTAGTCAATATTATTTCACTTAGTAGAGGAATTAAGTATGTTTCTATTAGCAAAATATCATCATATATTATATTTATAGGGGAATACCCAAGCTTTGGGATTTCACAGAAATTATGACATGATTTAAGAGATAAACGCTGGAGTCACAGCAGGATGGATGTGGCTTTTCTTGTGCTTATGGTCATGAAAAGTTTCCACAAATCTGCACATAAATGTCCAGTAACAGCTGTGGCTCCTAAAAATATGGATGGGAGTCAGGTAACAGTTGATTGTGGAGATTATACGCCCCCTAGTGGCTTCTGATGAACTGACACAGCTGTCGAATGAATGTTTTTTTTTCAGTTGTCTAACTCTCTTCATGGCCCTTTTCCAGCTCATGAAATTCTCCAGGAACAGAAAGACATTTACAAGGACACAGGAACTTAACGTTTCACCGCAGGAACATGTTTTGGTTCCGCGGCCATAGTTTGCGCCTCACAGTAAATCCCTGCGCCTGAGGTAGAATGTGCTGATAGTCTAGCAGGTAGTGGTTTGACGGCACTGAACGTCTCGGACTCACGAGGCCGTTCAGACCGCAACCAAGCGACAGCCTGTTACTATTACTGTAGGAATTAGCGTGGATGTTTCTTCAAATGTTACCTACGTTGAATGAAAAGAAACCATGCAGCAGAACTCCTGAGTCTAAGTCTACAAAGTCTAAAAAAGGAGGTCAGTGTGGGTTACGACAGAGATGCTTCTCCAGGTCATGCAACAGTAAATTACAAACAACAACAACACAAAGCTGTCACTTTTTAATCCCTTAGCCTTAGCTACTAATCTGGTTTGTTAGACTAATCGCGGTTCTTCAGATGCAGTGGAAACGCAAACACGTACGCACCAAGGGGACCTGATTGAGTTCCTGAGTTGAGTTCCTGGGACAGTTTTGGTCCAAAAGGGCCATGAGAGAAAACAATGAAAAATAAGACTGATGCATCCTCTGTGTGTGTTTGTGTGACCAGACCCGTTGTTCCTGTTGCCACTGACATTCTTGATGCTCTGGGGTTTGTGTTTCTTTCACTTGTGTCATGTATAATGTGGTGAGGTGCAGGAACTAAGGGGACATCACCTTCAGCTCTACGTTTCTGCCACCACTCAGTTCACTGGTTTATTAATAGCACCAGACAGGCTCCGCCACAGGCATTGAAAGACTCCTGTAAACAACTGGACACGAAGACAACCTAAAGCAGACACTGGACAACCCGGGTGCATGTAAACGTGGCCACTGTGCCTTTTCGGCCCGGGTCTACACGCCGACTCGGTGGTCCGAGCCCGGGTGCCTCCCCTTCCCCTCTTATCTCTCTCCCTCTGATTGTCTGTGCATTTATTTTGAGTCTGTACAGTTGCGAGGTGTGTGTGTGAGGTCCGGGGTCATTCAAACACTGCAGCAAATCTATTGCTTTGATAAAAGGCATCACTTCACAGAAAAGAGAAAAAAACAACACAAGCTGCTTTCAGGAGTAGTGTGAAGCTTGAAAAAGCGAGATATACAAAGCAAATGGCTGTCACATTGCATACGACAATACCATACAGAGGCTGTTTCCAACAACAAAATAAAAAGGGAACATACCGGCTAAAATAAGAGAAAGGAAAGAGCGCTACGTTTTCACAATTTCACCAGCTTTGTCAGTGTACCTTGCTGATGAGGAATTATACTGTTTTTGGGCCAGCCAATAGTCACTTGGCCTCCACCGGTTGGTCACAGTGGGGGGGTCTGACCCATACATTATCCAGGCACATGCATATATGCATGTGTACAGTATGTGTACAGGTGTACTGTATTTACTGTATATGTGCATGTTTGTGTGTTAGTGTATATGCATGCCATCAAATATAGTAGCTGGCTGTTAAACAAACAGATCATGTTCTGCATCTGGATGTAAATAAGAATACAGTTTAATCAGCCATTTCCCCAACCCACCATAGCACCATGACGTCACTGTTGAACACACAGTCTCCCATGTTTGGGCAGTTGGAGAAAAAAACAAAACAAACATTAAAATCTTTTCCTTTGTGACTACTGAGGCAACATGGCCGAGATGAAAGAGTTCAACGTACTGATGGTTTTACCAGAGGCTGCAAACGGGGACTAAAAGACGACGAGCGTTTGCGAGCGGCGTGCACTAACTAACACGATGAGTCAAGTCTTGGTATCGCTTTGAAAGCCCGGCAGGGATTCAATAGGAGGGCATCGTTCACCTGGTTTTGGCACAGCATGTGGCATTGTTACACAAAACGAGTACTTTACTGTATGATTGTCTATTCCTGACATCGGTGTCATTATGTGCTTAAAAATAGTCCTGACCAGTTTCTGACAACGACACGTTAATGCTACTACTGCGTTCCAAGCATCTGCAGGATTTCCTCAGGCCAAACAGTCCTCAGTGCAACTATGACAGCAGATTAGAGCCATTGTTGTTATAAATGAAAGTGGAATAAACTGCAACAAGGAATTAAAAACTTATTTTTTTTTTAAAAAAATCTTACCAGGAACTTTCTCTACCATTGTGTTCATAATGATAGTTTGTGTAAAACCCTCACAGAACAAGAATATTGAGATTGAGACCACTTTCACAGCTTCTCGGGTTGTCTCTTAAACATCTGTTTTCAATTTTAATTTTTTTAATTTTCAGTATCTATCACGTTGTGGTGCAATCACTTTTTCAGATCTGTTCACTTAAAGCTGCGGCGCTTGATTGTTTTTTAGCGTCACTGTGCAAAAATCCCATTATTACTTTTTATCACATTGTCGTTTGTTGGTGTGAGAGGACATCTACTCCTACTCTGTGTTTCCAGACTGTAGAAAATCTGCTCCATGATGCAGGTTTTCGTCTAATCGCAGGTGTTTTCAGACATTGATGGGCGTTAAATCCATGACTGACAGCTGTAATTACCAATCGCTGATCAGATTCGGGACCTCTGGACAAGTGGCTTCACTTTTCTATAACTGCATGAAACAGCGTCAGGTTTATCTCTATTTATATTTAATTTATATTTAGAGAAGACAGACGATAGTTGTGCATTCTGTGATTTTAACTTTAATACATGATTTGGTTTATGAATTTATTCCTTTTAGCAGAAGCTTCTTTATTCTTTATAGAAGCTTCTGTATATTTAGTCTGCAACGTTAATACTTCCTTAAAATGCAAACTAAACTGCGATTGTTAATGTAGAAGTTCTCTCAAAAATAAAATCAGTAGGTATTTTTAATCTTCTAAAAATGGCTCTAATGTGGTGTCTGCAGCCTTTTACTCAAAGCACATTAGCAACTGTTGGTGTTATTTTACATGTCAAGCGTCGTTGTTTACTTACATCTTAACTAGCCTAAATAACGGGCATCGTATACTAACATGAAAATAGTACAAATATTTAACGGTAGTGTAGTGTTTACTGTGCATGCTGCCACGATATGACATCAAATACATTGTGTTGGACTTGGAATCGTCTGGTATTTCCACCAAAACTGCAGATAAAAAATAATGTAGATTTATCGTACTCCTCTGGAACGCAGCTTCACGAATAAATGTTGAAACTGGTGGCTACCCCGAGCTTTTACGACAAGGCATGTGGGTTAATGTCCTTAAGAGTGAGGGTTGACTGCCAGGTCAGGTCACAGTAAGATGGCGAGAAAGTGAAGAGTCCAGACACTCACCGGGTAAATAAATGACGACATGACAGGGAACATAATAACCCGCCAATGGGTCAAATGAATCTGAGCGGGCGGGGGGAAAAGGCCAACGGTTTGCTTACGACAACTGAATCTGTGTGTCAGGTGAGCAGCCATTTTGAATTTTCAGCATAAGGGAAGAAAAAAATTTGCATGGTTTCTAATGAATGAGCAAGTGTCATAAAATCACCGTTACGCCAACTGTACAATCATTAACAAACAAAATAAAACTATAGTAAAATCCGAGGTGAGAGGTTATATCTGCAATAATAACAGAACAAAAAAAAAAAAATGCTATTCACATGTACCCGCACTGTAAGGAATGGTTCCATCCAAAACTAGACCAGAGAGCTACTCCTACTCTATGGAATGAAGTGACACTCAGTAGTGCTAATAGAAAGTTCATTGTGATGGGCCTTCTGCTGGTTCCATCCCTGAGACCACCAGGGTGCCCAGGCGCTGACGTATGCACACACACTCACACACGCACACATACACACACTCGCACATACATACATGCACACACACACACATACACTAAATCCATTGGTCAGTCCTCGAAGACCTCCAGGAAGAGAGGAGGGAATAACTCAGTGGGACACTCCACTTTCATGTGGAGGAATCGGCTGGCGTGGCAGGCACCGATCATCCGTAGGTCCGTCACCTTCATTAGCAGCTTGGGCCAGAAATGCGCCAATTTGTGTTTGCGGTAGTTGATGTAATGTTCAAAGGCCAGCAGGAACTCCTCTTGGCAGCGTTCGATTCGCTCCACACTAGTCAGACCCGGACGATCTGATGAAGAAAACAGAAAAAAAGAGGATCGGTTTTAGGTCCACAACAGAAATGGAGACGTTTGACTCAAACGACTACATTAAAATGAAGAAGCTGGTGTTGTGTGAATACACTGAAAGTTATTTTAAGCTAGAAAAGCACTCAGACCTCCGCCAAGGCAGCTCAGTGCCCCCATGTCCTATCTCCCAACGATAAAGAAACCTTTAAAAAATTCCTGGATCGAGACCTTGATCCGGATCACCACTAAAATTTAATCAGTTGTTCCTCATCCCATTTCTAACATTTCCTGAAAATTTCATCAAAATCCGTCCTTAACTGTTTGAGTTATGCTGCTAACAAACAAACAAACAAACAAACAAACAAACAAACAAACAGACAGACTCTTCTGATTCCATAACCACCTTGGCGGAGGTAATTATTCAGTTATCTGGATCAGTCTTTGGTATGTTGTAGAACCTTTTGGAAACATGTCCTGTATTTTTCCCCAAGTGCCCTGACCATTCTGTGTGCAGTTCTATGCACAAATGCAGAAAATGGTCCTATCTCGCAATGTTATAGAATCCTTTAAAAATTCCTGGATCCAGACGGTGATCCGGATCACCCCCAAAATGTAGTCATTTCTTCCATAACCTATTTCCAACAATTTCTGAAAATTTCATCCAAATCCATTCAGAACTTTTCAAGTTATTTTGAACACAAACAGACAAGCGCAGTCAAAAACAGAACCTCCTTGGCGGAGGAGGATGTTTTTCCAGCTGACTGAATCGGGTTCTTTGAGACGCTTTTAGAGAACATTTGTCTTGTCTTTTATCATCTTCTGTACGTCCCCCTTAACTCACTGCAGTGCTGCACTGCCCTCTCTGGTTCTTAATAGCAAAATCTAATAAAGAATGACAGTTTAGTTTCCAGGGAGGGCTGGTGACAGTCACGCACTAAATATTAAAATATTTGGCTGCAAGAACAAAATATGCATCAGTCTCATAAAAAGTTGCCACCCTGTTTGTAGTGGTAAAATATGAGAATAAGTGCAGACCAAAAAAAATACAGAACATTACTGAATGTTTTTAGTGCATTATTATTATTATTATTATTATTATTATTATTATTATTATTATTATTATTATTATTATTATTAACCCACCCCCTGAGGCAAGGGGTATTGTTTTTGGTTTGGGTTGTTTCTTTGTTTGTTTACACTCTCGCAGCAAAACTATTGGTTGAATTCATACCCAATTGTTTATTTTATTTCTTTACTGCTACTGTTGCCCTGTGTCACTGCTGTGCTTCATGGCTGGACCCTTCAGCTGTCCATTCACTGACAGGTCTGAGTGGACTGTTGTTGTGTTATGTGTATTTATGTCTTGTCCTGCTGTGACCCCATGTCTGTGAACTGAATGGCCCCTCGGGGATAAATAAAGTTATCTGAATCTTGGCTTACTGATTGCCAGTGACCCAGAATATATATCAGTACATTTTGGGAACAGTAGGTCAAAGTTCATATAAAGGGAAATAGTAGGATAAGACATTTTGAGGGGAAAAAAAAAAAAAAATTCCATAATGAACTGTTTACATCTATGAATTGTACTCGAACGTAACATCAATAAATATGAACCTGAAAATTCTTTAGTAAAATCAGCTATATTATATTATTATATTTTGCCTACTTTATCATGTACACATGTGACTCACAACTTAGAGATCACAGTGGATCTATAAATATACAAAACACTAAATAA
Source organism: Ostorhinchus rueppellii (assembly GCA_030068375.1). Taxonomy (NCBI): domain Eukaryota; kingdom Metazoa; phylum Chordata; class Actinopteri; order Kurtiformes; family Apogonidae; genus Ostorhinchus; species Ostorhinchus rueppellii. The sequence continues at coordinate 14,939,829 of JAQQZY010000003.1, read as the reverse complement.
CAGGCAGAATATTGTTAAAATTCAGATTCAGGTTATTCCCTTTTTTTTTGTAAAAGGTTATTCTGTAAATGTAAACATTTTTGTGTAATTTAGCTTCTTTTATATATTAAAACGAAGAGAAAAATTTGCAGTTTTTATTATTTATAGGTTATTATCATAGTATTTTACTGCTCTGGTCCACTTTATATTAAATTTATCTAAAATGATTTTAACATCCTTGATTGTTAATATATACAGTGTCATTTTTACATTTCACAAATTCATCTCACGGGTCGGATTGAACCCTGTGGCGGGCCGGATTTGGCCCCCGGGCCGCAAGTTTGACACCTGTGCTATAATGTAATAACTTCCTGAAAATGTAATAAAATTTGCACTTAACTCAATCAAAAATGTAATAACACCCAATAATGTCATAACTTCACTACTAATGTAATAAACCTGACTGATATTGTAATAAAATGTAATACCCTATTACTTTATTGGGAATTTATTACATTTTCAGTTGGGTCTTTTTTCCTCAAAACTGATAATGTCAAACTTGAAAACAAAAACCCAAAAACAAAACAAAAACTTGACAGATAATGTACCCAACTGGAAATGTAATAACTGCCCAATAATGTAATACCTGATTAAAATGGTAAAAATGTTATTACAATATCAGTCAGGATATTTTATTACATTATTGGGTTTCATTACATTTTTGATCGAGTTAAGTGCAAATTTTATTACATTTTCAGAAAATTATCACGTAGTTGCTATGGTATATTTGACTATGTTTATCATCTGTCAACCTTTATTTTCTGAGTTTATACCATTTCCCAAAAGAATTGTAAGTTTTATGCTTTTGCACAGTCCGGTCAGTCGCAGTGATTTGGGTCAAACTTGTATTGATCGAGTCGCAGCTACCCTCAGCGTGTCAGTGAAGCAGACAGATGGGCGGGTTAACCCCACGTCATATACGTGTTTACATGTACAACAGAGCAGTATTGATCTTCACTGAGGTGCTTGAGAATTGATTGATTGCAGCACAGAAAAAATATGGTTTGGCTCCAGAACTAATCAATCCCGGACAAAGCTCCTTAGAATGATTATGCCGATTAAATGACTGGACCACACTTTGGCATGGATTTCACGTCAAGAAAATGCACACGTACAATCTGTTCACTGCGGAAGGATGACCTACCAAGTGTGCAGTACAAGCCAATTTATGGACTTGGTGCTTTTATTCCACAGTAAATGTCAGTAAATCAGTAAAACATTGTCAAAGTGTTTTTTGACTTGTCTCAGGTGTTGAGGACTGTCTGTGCAATAACATAAATCATGTGGAAATACAGTCATTTTGGATCCAGAAGCTAAATTTAACACTATTCTGTCATGTTCTAATTAAAATGTTGGGCATCACACACTGTGAAAAACATGCCTATTTTAATTGTGATGTAAAATGCACCGATATTAACCCTTTCCTGCATACAGTGGACAGTTATACTACAGCTGTTCTCCTGTATATCCATGTGTTTTATTGTTTTAGTTCCATATCAGCCAACACAGTGGATGCTCATGCACAGGTCATGTAATTACTGTAACTTAGCTGTTTTTGATAAACCTGATCTGCAATAACATGTTTCAGTGTAAATCAATTATTTTTAGGCTAATTTCTTTCTTTTTTTTCTTCTTGTTTTTGCATATTAATCTCCATGAGGCGAGCAATAATAGCAGTAGAATATGTTCAAATATGGGAAAATATCAGATTAGCAGCATTAGAAATGTTTTTATTTCATTATTTTCATATCATTTTCTGATATTGGGTGACATGTTTCTTTACTTCAAAAATGAAATGCATGGATGTAATAGGAAAATCTAAGAAAGAATGACAATTTAAAAGATAAGAAAGATATTTTAGAAATTTAGAGGTAGAACATTTAAAATCAGCTACGGATAAGAAAAAAATCAATATTGAGAGAAATTAAGTAAAAACCCATCTCTGAGGCATTTTGGAAGCAAAGAGAAGAATTTAAATCAAACTAACAAATGCAAAGTAATGATATTTATCCCAATATTAAACTACATTTATATTATGACAGTTGCCATTATTGTTTTGTACACAGATCCCTGTTAGAAAAAAAACACCTGAATTCAACGTGTCCCAATACCTTTGTCCGTGCAGTGTATTTAGGGCTATAGTGTGACTGAGACCCCCTAATCTGACCCTAATCAATGTTTCCATGTGTTGAATCCTGGATGTCAGGCTCTTACCAGATGAAAGCAAGATGACGGCCTGCAGCAGAGCCACCTCGGAGTCATCCAAGTTAAAGGAGGACAGTGACACGCCGAGGTCAAAGATGGCATCCGACACTACGCCCAGGCCCCCGTTTTTAAGCTGGCCCCGGGTGACCGCCATCTCCCCATTGAGCGTGAGGGTCTCGCTCTCTGGATCGTAGCGCACGGCCGCTCGCAGTGACATGATCTCCATGCAACAGCCTTTCAACAGGATGATCTGGTCTTCACAAGGCAGCTGAAAAACACAGAAACATGACAGGTAATGAGTTCGTAAAGCAGATTGTGGAAGTGATCCGATGCAGGAACACGCCCCACTTGTCTTACATAATAGAATGATTAGAATAATAATAATTACATATAATATAATATGGGACATGTTCTTTGAATCATTTAACCCCTGTGGATTCTTTTATTTATTACAATCCAAGAGCCAAATGGACTGAATGTCACAAAAAGCTTCCATAAAATCATCACATATCCGTATTTTTTTCTCCTTTTTTTGCATAAATGTCTTAACCCTTTAATGCCTATTGTCGCAAATTTGCATCAAACCCCCCTGCTCCAAAATGCAACCGAGATACTATTTACTTGAAAGAAAAATTTTTTTTTTTTCCAACACTGGAAATCAATTCAGGCATTAAGGGGTTAAACCACTTCAATTCTGCCCAAAAATACCACAAGTTGAATCATTTTTAGAATTTTAACACTAAATGATAGTTTTAACCCTTTCATGAATGAATAAGAATCTTATAAGAACCTTCATCAAGATTTTTTCTTGAGTGATTTTATTCCTCTTAAGCATTAAAAAAAAGTGATTGAAATTATTATTTTTTTTAATGTCCACTAACACCACACGTTTAAGTTTTGAAGCAAAGAAATATGTATTTACTGATCTACTGTGCAAAAATGATTAAATAAAAACATTTTATTGCTGCTAATCTGATGTTTTCTAACATTTGAACTTACTCTACTAGTCAATACTCACTTCATGGAGATAATATGCAAAATAAAAAACCCAACCTTTTTGTTATAACAATAACAAGGAATTGATTTATACTCAAACATGTTAGATCAAGTTTATCAAAAACAGCAAAGGTACGGTAATGTCATCAAATGCAATGTATGATGTATAAGAGTCCAATGTGTCAGCTGATATGAAACTAAAACAACAAATCCATGAATATACAAGAGAACAGCTGTAGAATAACCACTATGCATGAAAAGGTTAATACAGGGGTGTCAAACTCATTTTAACTCAGGGGCCACATTAAGCCCAATTTGATCTCAAATGGGCCGGACCAGTAAAATCGATTAATTCATTCATTTTCTGAACCCGTTTTATCCTCACTATGGTCACAGGGAGACCAGTAAAATACTAGACACAATAACCTTTACATAGTAATCCAAATTTTTCGCTTTGTTTTAATGTGAAAATATGGATAACTAGAATTAGAATAGACTTTATTTATATAAATAACCTGAACAACCATGTACAACCTGACAATTCTTAAGAAAAATAAGTAAAGTTTCAACAGCATTATGTCTCAGCTTATTATTTACTGTATTTATTTATTATAACACAATGTACAGATCACCATGAATCTATTATTTTGTTCAAATTTGACTTTTTTGTCCTTAAAAATGTTCAAGTTGTTCATAATTGTTCAGGATATTCACATTTTATTGTGATAATAGTTTCTAAAGGTAAATATCTTCATAATGCAATCTGACACATTTGACAAATTACAGTATCTAACATCTTCAGTGTAATTTTGTAAATTCCTCCTGCATGTGTATGTGTACGTTTGACACCCCTGGGTTCACATACGACATCTCTAATTCGTTTAGGTTTCTTTCATATATGCACTTTTTAAAAAATATATAATTAATATTTGGGTCTAACTGAGAATCGAGCCTTGTACTGTATATTATGTCAAAAAGTAGCAGTAACTGATTTCATTGTACTGGTATTTTTCATGTGAGTTAAAAAAAAATGTCGAGGTCAGTTTTGGTCCATGTACAGAGGAACTGGACAATGAACCCGGTCAGCCTGTGTCTGCCAACAGAAGCATCGGGAACTGTCTTTTCTCGGTCTTACACCTGCGTTTTAAGAAATAAAGTTCAGCGAAACACACTCACCTCACAAAACATAGGCAGTTTTTTGGCGAAGTCCACCACTCGGGTTATGGCAGGGGTGATAATTTTTGTAAACTGACTGAAGGCTTCTATATCCACTTTGTTTCCTTCAGGCGCATTTACCATGGACGCTTGACCAATATCCTCAGGCTGAAAGAAAACATGTGGGGGTCAGTCTGTGAACAGGTTCCACATATAGATGCACTTTATACACAATTAGAAAGTCAAAGGTGAATGAAGGTTTTAGTTACACTGAATCTGCCAGCAACACGATGTAATTATGTTAAAAATGATATAAGTATAATTACATGTATTAAATAAATGAATCCATTCCTTTAATATCCTGTGCACTGATATTAACCCATAAAGACCCAAGTTTCAAAATATATTTCCTCTACATTTAACTTTTCTGAAGTGATTGATCACCATTTATTAGATTATTATCCTCTGTTTTTTTTTTGTTTGTTTTTTTTCAGCCAAAATCATATATTTTTCTATTTAATTCAATGAACGGGTAGATGTTCATAAAAGTTTGGACAAAAGTTCAGGGATATTATATCAAAAACAGAGAAAATTCAAGAAATAGCGACTTTTTCTTCAAAGACATCCTGAGCTGAACATAAACCCAGTGTTTCCATCCACTGTCACTGATCCAACTCCATGGGTTTTACTGGTGAATCCATGTTGTAGAAGATGACAGTGTTTCCATGGTAACTACAGAGTCTCTGAGGGTCCAAATGGGTCATATCTGATGACCACAAAAACATGACAGACTGTATTTTACACCAATTATTTCAACATATTAATAGGTTTAATGGATCAGAAATTATTCAATATTTTCGATCAGTACATGCGTGTGGTTTTTTGGGTTTTTATGGGTTAATCATGACGCTACACACTCAGAGGCAGCAGATGAAGTGAATTAGATCAGAGTTAGTCACGGTTCAGTTTGTTACTTACCTTAGCTTCCTTCACCCCCGCTGCACTCTGGTCAGAAGTATAGAATAAATTACATGTTATTTCATTAAGAAGCATAGCTTCCTCGACCTGTTGGATAATCAACAGGAATCGTGAAGTTTCAATGAAGAACCCGTGTCAAGCCAACTAAAAAGAAAACAAGTTAAAACTGAGGACAGATGAAAGAGTGTGCAGATAGAAGAACAGGTGAGGACAGAAATCAGACGGGTTTCTATGGTGACAATCAGGTTCAGGACCGCGATGTCGAACAGGTCCTCAGACGCACTCGAACGGGAGCAGACGACTGATATTTTTCTGTCATTTTTAATCTTGGCAAATTATTGATGAAAACATTCTGAACTTTAACATTACATTATCATTTAAAGCGACCCAAAATTCCCCAAGTTTCACGAATATGCCGCCAACATTTTATAATTTTGCGCAAATTCTACTTATGAAGACGTATTCACTGTTCACCGCAAAGCTTTAACTTGACCACAGTGAAGATTGTGTCATAAATGTAAGTGCTCTGACTGATGGTGCCACAGAAACCCAAGCTAAAGTCAACAGGAGAGACATACTTTCAATCTGGACAGAAAAGAAAGCAAAATTAGTCAAAATAAAGGTGAGGCATGAAATCAAAGCTACAAACACAAAGAGAGAGATAAATGAAAAGCACGAAAAAAGCGAGTTATTAGTATTAGTGATTAAGAATCATTGCTTTGTCAAGACATGGAAAAAATAAGACGAGAATAAGATGTTCCATTATAAATTAGTGCTGCTGCGTTGAGGAACACACTTTTCTCCATCGTCCAGCTAATTCTCCCCACTCTACAAGGAGATACAAAAAAACACATGGAGATATTAACACAGGGAACAGTGGAACAGTGGCTGAGGTGGAGGAGATGGGGCACGATGTGAAAGGGGTCTGGGAGGGGAGGGGGGAGAGGGAAGGGTGGGGGTAGACGAGGATGGATGGGTGGAGGGAAGGGGGGGTAGATGTGGATATAACAGGGTAATCAATACAATGAAGGCTGTAGTGAAGACCGAGGAGGAGGACGAAGAGGATATCTCACCAGGAATTTCCGCTTCTGCTTCCAGTGGTTGCCCTGTGCGTTGGTGGCCATGTGGGCCTCGGTCACCATGCGGATCAGGTCCCACTCTTCCTGGGTGGGCTCCAGCCGGTCCCACACCGTCTTCTGCAGCTCCTCCTTCCGACGGCGCTCCCGGTTCTCCTCGATTAGCTTCCGCTTGGCCAGCCTCTTGCTGTCGTCCAACACCACTGTGAGGAGGGGGTCCAGAGGAGGGAGGGGGGGAGGGGAGGGTGTGTGTGTGTGTGTGTGTGTGTGTGTGTGTGAGGGGGTGGCAATGAGAGTTGACAGGAATCAGGATGAGGATCAGAGGTTAATGAGTCAGAATGTAACTGTGATACTTCTCAGTAAGCGCTGCTTTTCTGTTCTACTGTGGTGAGTTTTAATGAGTCTATTGTCCAGAACCCTCTGAAGTACAAGCTCTGTACCTCAGATTTAACTCGTGTTTATTTCACCCTAAACGAAACGGATTCATACTATAAAAAGTGATGTAATGAAGTCAAATATAAAGAAAAACAGGCTCGGAAATAAATAAATCAATAAAGGACAATAATTACTGCAACACAAACTACAGCATGCACAGATAAGATTGTTGTTTTGTTATTTTCCTTCAGTGTTTCTGGTTTCTGGATTTGCACCACATAGGATATTTAATAAGGAATGTTTCTTTTATCTTTCCATTTCAGCTTCTACAACCTCAAAACCAGAAAAAAACACCACAAAAAAAACTAAAGCAGTTTCAAGAAAATAAGAGAACAGCGCTGGAAAATGAATAAGATTTTTTTCTGATTAGAAAAACAATCTTGTCAATCATGTTTTTCATCAGAAAGCTATTTTCAGTTTAAGGAGATGCATTGAACTTGGTCTAAATAAAACACTGCAAATACTTAACCAGCAACAAAGCAAAACAAATATTTATATCAAATCCCAGCAGAGAAAAATGATTTTTTCTACTTTAAAAGTAAGAACACTTTGTACGGATGTTTATTAGAACTTGTTTAAATTTTTTTTTTTTTTTGTGGAGACATTTTTTTGTTCTGATTTCAGTGGCTGGAGTTTTATACTAATCTGAAGAAAATGTGCTCACTCTTTCAGCAGAATACAAGCCAATCTG
>JAQQZY010000003.1:14899671-14914535 GCA_030068375.1 Ostorhinchus rueppellii | reverse complement strand
AGGTCCCGCCCGGGAATCGAACCCAGGACCTTTTTGCTGTGAGGCACGAGTGCTAACCACTGCACCACCGTGTTGCCCTTAAAATTATATATTAAAAAAAGAAAATACACAAGAAGCATTCTTGTGTATTCATACATTCTTTTGTGGGCTAATGCTTATTTTGAACATGACAAAATGACAAAAGTGACAAAAACATGCTGATTTTAACATGGTTCATTTTTGACCCATTTATGGAAGAGTGGAGGGTCCATCTAAGGGTTAACTGCAGACTCTGTTCGAAATGCACAGATCACTCACATTTCAATAGATATATGAAAATTAAAAATTTGTTACGATAAAATATAAAAATATATTACATCGTCACTCTTAAAATAATTGCCTCAGTCATTTAATTCTCTCATGTTCCATGTTTGACTGCCCTTGTTGATTGTATGTCAATAGGCATCTGTTGTTATAACTGTTTTGATTAAAATTGTTACGAAATATCATATATTCAACAAATGGTTCCGTTTTGTGTGTTTCCTGAAAAATCTGAAAAAAAATGACTAAGGTGATTATTTTAAGAAGGCGTCGACATGCAAAACTGATGGTATGTCTGCATCAACCTTCAACACAAACAGGTGTGATATATCTAATATGAAGATGAAAGCATGAATCATGAACCGCTGTGCACCATTACACCCCTAGTTTCACTTGATTTGACAACTGAGATTAAACTAAGTACAAGACACACATATATTCATTCATTCTGTAAACCCACTTTATCCTCACTTGGGTCACTGTGAGGCACGAGTGACATCCACTGCACCACCATGTCGCCTGTTTTAGTATATAAATATGTTCAAATACTTTTGACACAGTAGAATATCTGTTCTCAGTACTCTGCTAAACTAAATCTAGGTCAAACAGTGTTACTGGGAAAAACACAAAAAAGTCTCCAAACTGATTTAATCTGCAGTGACGTTTCTGCCTCTAAAATATCAGAGATGGAAACACTGGTCACGGCACATCACCTTTGATTTCAGGAGGCTCAGTCTGACGCAGCGGTTTGACGTTCAATATAACATTAGATTAATACTTAGATTAACATTAGATAAATTAGTTTTCCGGTCCTGTCAGAACTAGTCCAAAGCGCCTGTGTTCTGTGTGATGGTTCATGGTTTTCACGTGTCCCGCCCCAATTAGCACCATTTATAACTGAGCTAGAGCTGGTTCATTTAGAACCACAGAAACATCAGTCACTCCTTCACTTCTTATGTACTCAGTTCTCTCTCCACACACTTGGATGTAGAGCTGGAGACATTTCTGGCTGAACCTGTTATCATTTTGGAAAACTCTCCAGGAGTGTGTCCTAGTGTTTCTTCTTTAACCCTTAGAAGGACCAGTGTCTGGACCCTCCAGTCTTCGGTCAAAAAATATATGTCTTTGATGACACCTTTGTCATTTTGTCATGTTAAAACTAATCATTTTAGTTTACAAAAGAGTGATTTCATGCTCCTTCTTCTTTTTTTTTGACATTTTAAACCATTTTAAAAATATTTGTTAAACATTAGTGTTTAATGTTTGCAGTTGTAGATGTAAAATATCTGGTCCATGGTGTCTGCACCTCTTTTGGCCTTGCTGTAGAATGAATGAATGAATCAATCAATCAAACAATCAATCTTTATTTATATAGCACTTTTCAAACAAAAATTTGCTACCCAAAGTGCTTCACACGAAAAAAGAAAAAAAGAAAAAACAAATAATAGTAATGGTATAAATGACAATAATAACAACAATACTAAAACCACATCCCTCCCATCCTTTAAAAAGACCCATCCATCCACACAAACGCACGCGCCTGCAATTAAAATCACATGCACACAAGCACACACAGACACACACAACTTGATAAAAATAAAAATAAAAATGAATGAATCAAAGGTTCAGATGAAATTCCACTGAAAATGAATGTGAGCCATTTTTGACCCATCTATGTCAGCATGTGGAAGTAAAACAAAAACCAAAGTTTCATAAAATGTATAAAATATAAGTTAAAAACGTAAATGGCATAATGTCTTAACATATCTCACTGGGCCATTTTTGACCCATTTATGTATCTAAGGGTTAAAGCAATCTTAAGCTAACATGAGCTTAACACATAAAAGCCCAAACAGCCACTGGTGACTAAAACCATCTACTGATCTAAACTGTTTAATACCTTTTGATGCATTAATCCATGTAAATAACTGGTGTGAAATGCAGTTTGTCGTCTTTTCGTGGGCATCAGGTATGACCCGTTTGGACGTTCAGAGGCTCCGGAATGAATATGGAAACACTGTCATCTTTGTCACAATGTCTTTTAACCTTTACTTAACCAGGAAAGTCTCACTGAGATTAAAAATCAAAAATAATTCCCGATACAAAAACCCAAACGTCCACCAGTGACCAAAAGGATCAACTGATCTAAACTGCTGCTCCCCTAATCCTATTAATACCTGTAAATAATTGGTGTAAAATACATTTTTTCATCTTTTCATGGTCATCAGATATGACCCATTTGGACGTTCAGAGGCTCCGTAGTTACCATGGCAACACAATCCCCTTCTACAACATTGATTCACCAGTAAAAGTTGGATCAATGACAGTGGATGGATACTGTTGTTTTATGTTCTTTTAATGGTATATTTGACAGAAAAAAGTCACTTTTTCTTCGATTTTCTGTATAATTTGATGTAATAACTTTTAACTTAAATCTGTGCTTTTATGAATATCTACATGATCAGTAAATTAAATATAGGAAAACACCACATTCTTCACTGAAAAGTGTAAAATACAGAGTGTAATAGTATAATAACTTAAGAAAGGTTGAATAGAGAGTAACATGCACTTGGGAACTGCCATGTAAGTAACACTGGGTCTCTATGGGTGTCCGGTAGAACTTGTTTTGATGGAATACATGCATGTACCTGACGCAAACCTTGGTGTTAAAATGACTAAATCACAGTAAAAGAATCGAGCAGGCCTGCCTTGCATCCGCATCTCCATTAAAACCGGTTATTTTCAGCATTAATCTGATACTGATAAGAACAGCAGCTAAATCAGTGTAAACTACATGCGAATACAGTCGCGTTTGATCTGGTGGAGTAGCCTCGGGGAAGACGCAAACAACACAGGGGAACTGGGAAAGACAAGTCAAAGCAACGTTTAACCTTTAACCATCCACTTCATATATATATACACGAGTAAGGGATAATGTACACCAGGAGGTTATGATGCAACATCCTGCTGAAGGTGCAGAACGTACTACAGACATCAGCCAAAACGCAAAGAGTAAATGACTTTAGAGCGGTAAAATCCAATAGGGTGTCAGCAGTGACCAATCAGAACTGAGTATCCAGAGACAGCTGTCCGACCGTGTGGAAATGGTGCATTTATATTAAAGAACACGTCACCAAGTGAATTAATGTGCTAACAACACAGCAGGAGAAGATATGACAGAGCATATTTAAGAGAAGAATCAGAGGAATCTGTTGTGTTTGTGTGTAAAACATCACCGGATCATATCTTTACGTCGTATCCTTCAGTCTTTTATCTCTGTTTATGTTTGTTTCACACATTGCATTTACTCCAGAAAACCAATTATAGCGATTAGACTTACAAGAAAATATCTTCTGTTTATGAGATCGTGATCTAATTTGTTTTTATTTTGCAAAACTCTGCATTTTTTCCAGTACATTCTATAGTATACGATGAAAACTGGGCATGATATTTCCCATAAATACAAGATCCTGAACTCACCATTAGAGCTTTAATCATTACAAGAGGTCTACAGTTGTTTTCCTTTAGTAAATGCATTACTCTGTAGTTTGAGATGCATTAGTTGTTTTTTGTTTTTTTTTACATAATCACTTATGAAAAGAAGTATTCATTGTTTTTCTCATGAATGAATCCACCTTGGCTCTATGGGTAAAGCAGGTAGATTATACAGAAAAGGCTTTATATTTATCTAAACTCCCTTTTATTAGTCTTTGGTTCATTTATTTGCATATCTGGACCCTAATAGTTAAAAAGTTTGAATTTGAACCCTCCTGGTGCTGCAAAGCTATCTTTCTCTTCATTTTGGCAGCTGTTTCAATTCCTTCTTAATTTATTATGTCTATAACAATCATCATGACATTTGCACATATAAGGTCAAGACTGCTAATGAACATTTCACTGAGTACGACATAATAGTTTATCAGCAGCAGTGGTTGTAGGAAAAACTGAAAATATGTCCAAACTTGGAGCAGATTACCTAAAATGTTCAGTTGTTGGTTGAACAGGACAGATCAGTACAGCCAACAACCTGAAAAGGGTGGGGTCATGTGCATTTAAAGGGCCAGTGCTCAAAACAACGTTCCTACTTCAGAAGTAGGGTTGCCAACCGTCCCTTCAAAAAAGGAATTGTTCTATATTTAGCAACAAAAGTATGCAGTAAGTATGTATTGAGCTGAAAAGGGATGCACTTTTTCACACACACAAAAGGCAAAATAAATTCACCATCTAGAGAGTGAAGGCAATTACGTCAGCCGGCCCTGCCCACAAGGTGTCCCCCTTTTTTTTTTTTTTCAGGGAGTTGGCAACCCCAAGTTGAGGATGGACCTGTGGAGTTAAATTAAGGAAGAACTTGTGCTGCTCGATTATGGAAAAAAACAATTTCACGATTGTTTTGGTCATTATTCAAACGATTAATTTTGAGTTTCACAACGCATTTATTCAGCATTTCTCTCTCTATATACACTGTTATTGATTCTTTATGCAAAATATTCAAATTGAACATAAATTTTGGCTACAAATATGTACTTTACAGCTGTTTTGTTTCGGAATGGTATGCATTGCGCATGTGCGTCTCTCAGAAACTGTGTAACGAAAAATGGAAAATAAATTATTTCAACTCGATTATATGAGTTTTGAGATCGTTTGACAACAAAATCGAAATCGTGATCAAAATTCGATTACTTGCGCAGCCCTAATTCAGACCCATAATATTTACAGTTTATGTGGAGCACAGGGAAATGTTTGAAAATGCCTAATTCCATTTAAAAAAAAAAAAAAAAAAAGCAAAATATGACTCCTTTAAGAAAACAACACAAATCCATCAGTTGTACAAGTGGAAACATGTTTAGTTCTTGAGCTGTAGGTGTACATTTATGGAACTGCACATATCGTAGGTTAATGTGTCCTCAGGTGTTTTAGTACATGATGTTTCCTGACATCCAGAATGTGGACTGAGCTCATTCTTTCATTTTTAGGATTTCGTCTTGCTCTACTTCTGTCTCATATTTACTAGTCGGCGAAAAGTACAATTTGCCCTAGTTTTGTAAAGGCCAAAGAAAAGCACAGTGGACATGTTGTCCCTTGCAGTTTTGTCAAAGCAGTTCTGTTTATGGCTTCACTTGTTACAGATGAGGAATTCTATTAAAGCCCTTCTTAAATTGATTTCACTAATAGCATAAAAAAAACAGTCTAAAAAAACTGCACCCAATACCCACATCAGCTGCATAAAATTCAACATGATCTTTAGCTGCGAGTATTTCAGAAAGAGGAAGCCCTGAGGAGATGGAAAAGTAGAGAAAACGCTTCTGACAAATGACAAACTTTAAAGAATAAGTCATTTAAAGCCTTTCATAATGTGTAGAGCAAAGTCTGAAGGGGTGTAACATCTAAAGCGGCTCCTCAGAGAAAAGCCCGACATTTTTAATGAAAGCTCCAAAGCTCTGACAGACAGCAGGAAAAGCAGTGCTGAGAGGGAGGATAAATATTACCATTCTGAATGGCCTCATCTTTCCAGCGGGGGGAGCATTTTTCTGCTGGCTCTAAAATAGATGGGAGAGGCACTTTAAAAAAAAAGACAGCTATGTATTCAGTCACACAGGTGAGAGGCACACTGATGCTCCTCTGCTTTTCACATCAAATCAACATCAACGTTCATGTGAAAACCCAAAACAACAGCAACATTGAAATGATCACTCAGTGTGTGTGTGTGTCATGTCGAGGGGGTGTGTTCCTCAAATGCTCGCTTGTCTGTGTAAGAGGTTACCAAGGCTATCCACTCAGCGTCTGTAGCGTGTAAACAAAAACAGCGCCACCTATTGCCTCATCAGTGACACTTTTCAGATGTAGCTAAATAAAAGAAAATCAATCCTCAGTGTTTCATGATCCTAGCCTTAGAAAAAGCAGTCACGTGGTGCTCACTGGCTTTGATTTATTCTCTAAAATCTGACACATATACAAATAAAACTATCTAATGTGATGCTGGTTGAATATTTCCAAAATCTTTTCATTTTTTCTTGATTTTTAAGCAATAAATATTTGTTTACTCCTTTTTAGTGGATGCTGTTCACCACTAGAGGACCCTGTTTACTGTCAAAAGTGGCAAAAGTGACTCAGTCTGCTCTGTAGAATTCAGATAGAGCTCTTTTTTTTCTTTTTTCTTTTTTTCATCTGATCAAAGCGGTACCAGAATAGTAAAGTATCAAATGCTTAGGAAGTGTCTGTCTGGTTTCTGACGCCTCATTGAGTCAAGGTTGTGGTGCGGCTTTAAGGTGGTGTTACAGCGTTTGGTGTGAAACTCATAGAATGCACTTCTGATGTGTGTTTTTCACATTACGTCACACCCAGCTGTCATCACATTACTAACGTTCTCCCAGAAATTATGTCACTTTTGGATGAGACGTAACACCAGCTCCAATATGTTTTCTATCATTTTCTTCATTTTATTTTCCTGCGGGTAAAAGATGTTAACTCTAGATGTAAAGCGTCTGTTCCTCCTATAGTCCGATTCTAGCAGTTCCATTTACTGTGTACTGATGTGTGTATTCATATTTATATTCATACCACTCCTGCTTTTATTGCCTACACCGTTGAACAGCACCGAACAAAACAACTCAGAGTACGAGGGTCGAAGGCATCCTGACGCTGCTTTTCCACCGCATCTTACCGCTTCAACTTGACTCAAACTGTTTTTCCACTGCAGATGTGGAACCCCTTCAATGTAGCCGGTTGTCATAGTAACACTGCCCAAAACTGCCCTGACGTCACCTTCAGCGTGACACAGAACTTTGTCTCCCTCGAAACAATGTGGATTTAAAGCTCGGCGTATAATCATCAGTATTAGTAGAATATATAATAAATACATACAAGATAAATACTGGTTTTTCCTACTATTATTATTAAGGTCTGGATGCAGCACCTGAACGCATCATGAAACTAAACTGACTCCTCTAATACACTTCAAGTTTTCTTCTTTCTTTCTTTCTTTTGGATATTTTGGACGCTTTCATGTATTTTGTGCACATATACAGTCAGTTCCATAAGTATTTGGACAGTGACACCCCCCATCACACTATATACAACTGCAATATAAATATGTAAATAATATTTCATTTTACACATAAATGTGTATTCATATAAATACCAGATTTCTTTTTTTTTTTTTTTACTTTATTTTATAGTTTTAATATAAGACACATAACAAATAAAAACAGAAATAGTCCCAGGAACATTCAGACATTTGCATATTGTTTACTGTCCTTAGATTAAATGAAAAAGTCCAATATTTCCCACTCCTTTACACCCTTGTGCTGTTGACCAGATTTCTTTTTTTCATGTCATATTTCATTAACTGTCTTTTTTTTTTTTTTTTTTTTTTAATCTTGTATGTCGCTACAGTTAACTGTGAAATTGGGGATAAATACAGACTTATCTTATCTTATCTTGGTGATCAGTAGAAATAGATGGAGTAAAGGGGTGGGAGTATGTAAGTTGTACTTCATAATGCTCCTTTTTGAATGTTTTTTCCCCTTGTTTTTTGATTTATTTGACATTCTAAAATAATAAAATAAAATAACTAAAAATGATCTTACCTTATTCAGACAGTAACATACATGTTATTTTTGGGTTTTTTTTTACTGTTCACCACCAGAGTAAAGCAGTAAAGATGTGGTGGACGTGTAGACTTTAAGCGTTAAATCAAAGAATTCAACGAAAATAGTGCATGACATTTATTAGGAATTCCAACTGCTTTAAACACAGACCGTCCATTTTCAGACGCTAAAAAATAACTGGACAAACCAAGGTCATTATAAATGGGAGGATTGTTTTAAATACTGAATGAAAAGTGTGTTCCAGACTTGGCTGGAGGGTTTTTCTTCACCAACCATAGAATCCTATAATCATCCATATAAGCTGTCTTCCGTTTTCCCTCAGGTCTTTTAGAGTTGTTGAGCTCACCAGTTGATTCTTTCTAAGACTGTAGGAAATTGTTCATTTAGCTACACCTAAAGTTTTTGCTGTTTCTCTAATACGCAGATGTCAAACACGTGGCCCGGGGGCCAAAACCGGCCCGCCAAAGGTTCCAATCTGGCCCGCGGGATGAATTTGCAAAGTGCAGAAGATACTACCAGTCAAGGGCATCGAACTCGACAATAATAGCATAATAACCTAGAAGTAATGACTCCAAATTTTCTTCTTGGTTTAATGTGAAAAAAATAGGACATTATACACATAAATAATGGTAATACCAATGTTTTTTTCCCTTTGACTTATTCCAAAGAACGTTAAATTCTGATATGCTTTAATAATAAAACATCAATAACCTGAAAAAATATGAACAAACTGAAATGTCTAAAGAAAAATCTGTGCAATTTTAAGAATGTTCTGCCTGTTTTGTGCCTTGGTACAGTAGATTTAATCTGTAATGCACATGTATGAATTATAAGTTAAGGCATAATATTGAGCAAATTTTTCTTCTTATTATTATTTCTCTTCAGAAATTTCACTTTTTTCAAGTTAATCACATACTTTTTGTTTGGATAGTTTGTAAAATGTAAATGTTTTTATAATTTCATGTTATTTTTTTGCATTAAAAAAAACTGGAGTTGTCATTATTTATAGGCTAGTATATTATTATGTGGCCCCTGAAAGAAAATGACTTTAACACCCCTGCTCTAATAGATTTATTTACTTTTTCAGCTGAATAACAGCCTGCTTCACTTGCAATGACACCTCTTTGAATCTCATATTGAGAATAAACAGCTACCAAATGTACATTCCACATGTGGAATCCACTCCAGGCCTTTTATCTGCTTCATTTGTCATCGAATAACCAGGGAATAGGACACATATGGACATGAAGCTGCTGTCAGATGGTGCTATTTAACCTCTGAAAATGGACAGACTTTGTGTAAAATGGTTTTAGCGCTGTCCCTTGGTTGTTTCATTTCAGATCCACTGTGACGGTGATGAATAATGGAATGTGTGTCTTGTAGAATGTAAGTTCTTATGGACTTGACTGTACATGATACAAAATAGTCCCAAATTATGCTAGATTATAGTCACAGAAAAAATATTAGACCATCAAACGTCCTCAAAATCAACAGTTATGCAATAAAGTACTAACTCCTGTGTGTATCATGTGACTAAAACAGATAGAAACGGAAACATGCAATGCCTAACAGCACTGTTTTAGTCCATATATATTGCAGTGATTTTGGTTTTTATCAAGAAAACATGGAAAATAGATAGATATCAGCTCTGAAATTAAACTCCTATGAGCTATTTTTGTTGTTATCATTATATTTGTCCAAACAAATGTACCTTTACTTCTACCAGGCATTAAAATGAACAAGAAATTAAAGAAAACAAGGGTGGTCTAATACTTTTTTCTGCAACTATAGATGTTTTTAAATTGAAAAATAGACTCCACAACCATAACCATAACCAGATCTTTCACCAAACTTCTTTAAAATTCTACATCCCAAACAGCACCAACGTTCGCTACAAATCCTGTAAATAAATATAGCACGGGCGACAGTACATAACAGCTTCTTCTTTTTTTTTAGGTGCCAGAGCCTTATAAACGAGGACAAACAGGTTAAAGAACATTTTTTAACCAAATGCTGTTTGTGCACTGACTTCAATTCATCGATCATTTTAAATTCTTAATCTTAATCTAACAGATTTTAGAAATGTTTCTACACTGTTGGTTTTAGATGGTGTGTGTTGTTTTTATATTATTTATTACTTTTCATGAAATGCACTTTGAGGATTGCACTTTCCATTCTGTTGTTCTGTATTGGATGATGATTAAAGACATTCCATAGGAAGCACTAAAAATCCAGACACATTTCACCATTTGTGTTTTATGGGAAACCAAAAAAGACAAGTTGAGCTGGTAGCATGAGGTGGAAAAGCAGTTCTATAGAGTCCCTGATTTCTTAATTGAAACTACAAATAATGACCTGTTACTTTCTTATCCTTCTCAGTTTAAAAGTTAGGTGATGCTTCACAGTTTTTATACATTTAAACTCACTGTTAAATCACATTTATCTGTCATTTTTGAGAAAAGACATGTAGTTTCTTTGTGTGGCTCTTCTAATTTGGACCTAAAATCATCTCTGGGGTATGTTTTTGCAAAAAAAAAAAAAGGTTAAACTTCAGCTGTTAGTGTGTGTCGTGGAGGGTAAAGATATGAGTTTTTTAGTTCCACAAAGGGAAATTCCAGAAAAAAATGAGTCTTACCTGACATACTGGTGGGGTTCAAGGCCGAAACGTCATCCTCAGATCCTCCTCAGACATCTGGGTACCTACCTAGCTGAACACAGAGGAGACCCATCAGTCACTCTAGTGTATTCTGGGTAATAGCACACGACAACAACATGGTGATCAGTCTATTCCAATTGAATTCATTTGCAGAAAAATGTAGTTTAAAATGTTCATATAGAGAATTAAATTGAGTTTGTAGAGCAATTCCACTGCCCTTAGTACAAATGATTAAAAATATCCTTACATACTCAAAAAAAAAAACATGGTTATCTGTGTTGTGCCATCTTGAAAAACAGCTAAAATAATGAGTGAAGAGGAATGGGAGCGCTGTGATGGTGTGGTGGGTGTTTTTTTACTGGATAAAACTGTGTAAATAAATGTCTGATTTACACCTGAGGAAGCAGCTATTACAGTCTCTCAAAGCTAACGCTGCACCCAGACTGTTAAAGAGCAGGGCATTTCCTTCCTGTGGAGGGTGACATCTAGTGGCAGAACGTGGTTACACTTGCATTTTCTATTTCTATAGGTCGATAATAAAGCAACAAGTTCTAATGCTGAAAGACCAAGACAGTGATCTGATGTATTCATGGTGCTACTTCAACATTAACTTCTCGCACATTAATGTGTTATAATGTCATATTTAACCCTTTCATGCAATTATGAGAACCCTAATCAAGATTTTTTTTTTTTTAACCTGTTTTTATTCCTCTAACCCTTTCATGCATAGTGGTCACTCCAGTGGACAGCTGTTCAGAGGTGTTCTCTTATATATTTATGGATTTTATTGTTTTAGCTCCATATTAGCCAACACAGTGGAGGCTTATACATCATCCCAGACACTGTAATTCATACCACTACTGTAACTTTGGTGTTCTACTGTAGATACACCTGATCTGCAGTAATATGGTTGAGTGTAAAAAAAAAAAAAAAAAAAAAAAAAGCTATTTTTTTTTATATTTTTTTTTTTTTGTGCGTATTATCTCCATGCAGGCTTGTTAAAATGTGAGAACACCTCAGATTAGCCGCATTAAAGATATTTTTATTTCCTACTTTTCACATCGTATATCAGTAAATACATGTTTGTTTGCTTGTAATATCAAACACGGGGTTTTGTAAGTTTTTGTTCTTAAAACATCAACCACATTGGGTTTTTTTTTCCAGATCCAAAAACGAATAAAAACACTCAGGGAAAAAATAAATAAATAAATAAATTACAAAAAAAAAAAAAAAAAATCTTGATTAAGGTTCTCAAAACAAAAAACAACAATGCGATTACATTTTTTTTCATGAGTTGAGTTTTTTTTATGGAGCTGCAAAAAATGGCCAATTGGATGGATACCTACGCAAAGAAACATGTATTCACTGTATTGCGTATGTAACGTGTGTATGTGGGTTTAAGTGTATTTTGCATAATATTCTGTTCATTGATTTCATCATTGCCATTTCTCAATGTGAAATGAAAACCAATAAAAATTACTTGCAAAAAAAAGAAACATGTATTTACTGATATACTGTGTGAAAACTAGGAAATAAATCATCATATTTTATCTTACTCTAAAACTAGTTATTACTCACTTCATGGAGATAATATACAAAACAACAACAACAAAAACTGTTCATTACAGTCTAATAACAACTAACATATGACAGTCAAACATGTTTTTATCAAGAACAGCAAAGTTACATTAATGGTATGAATTACAGTGTTTGGGATGATGCATAAGTGTCGACTGTGTGGACCGATATGAAACTAAAACAACAAAATCCATGAATATATGAGAGAACAGCTGTGGAATAGATGTCCACTGTAGTGAGCACTATGCATGAAAAGTTTAATCAGTTATTCCTCGTCCCATTCCTAACATTTCCTGAAAATGGCATCCAAATCCATTCAGAGCTTTTCAAGTTATTTTGAGCATAAACAGATAAACACCGGCAAAAACAGAACTTCCTTGCCGGAGGTAATAAGTGGCTGGAAATGGTTTGACATTGTGTTTGAAATTGTTTACAGTAAATGGAACTATAAACGACACCAAACTGAACTACATGACTTCCAAATGGATGATTATGTGTTGTTTTTATTCATTTTTGTTAAAACTGAATACAAATATGCTCGTACACTTTATAATTGCACTGTCGCTACAGTTCTATTAAAAAGTTTCCCATGCAACTTTTCCATAATGTTGCCTGAAACTCAGCTTTTAAGCCAAGAACAAAATGTACTCAGGGAACAAAAAACACGCCTTCCATAAGTGTTCCTACCTGAGGCGAGAGTTTTTTGTTAACCTGTGTCATGAGTTTTCCTCACGACCTGTTTGAAGCAGAGGGTGTAGAATGGCGAACAGAGAATCAGCAGGGACGGAGATGCCAAAAAGGAGCAGCACTTTTCACAATCACGTTATCACAGTTGGAACATTTGCATATCGTAATAATGTAAACAGGGATATGAGTACATGAATAACCCGTTTAACTCTCAAAGAAACAGGCGCCAGCGTCCAAAAGCATCTACGGATACAGAATGTCTAAAAAGGTCATAACCACCGATCCTATCGATACAATGAAATAATTCCAAGAAATGTCATTTCCCAGCTTTTCATCATCATCGGATGTGTCTTTTTTGGAGTTCAGAGACTCCATTTATTGTAACATTAATCTAAAAACAAATCCCATGTTGTTTGACAAAGACAGTAGTTGTAGACGCTTGTTCTTATACTCAGGTAATAATGCATTTTACTGAAAAAGTCGCTCTTTTTCCAGTTTTCTCTGTTCAATGTAATAACCTGAAATGCATTTACATTTATTCTGAACTTGTATGAAGATCTATATAGTCATTTAGATCAGAAAAACACCTTAAAAAAACAAAACACACAAAATGTAGACACTAATCTTAGAAAACAGGATGAGAAGTCATTTAGAAAAGCTTAAATATTGGGAAAATTTCATTTGGAAAAAAAGTGGTGATATAATATGATCAGTACTAGTGCGCATTTACAGTTGTGCTGATTATTAGCATTAGTTTACCACTATTTTCACAAACCATGTTAATGTGTATCCAACAACAAGAAGTATTCATGTTAAAATAGACTGCACTGTTAAAAATGTACAGAAAATACTCATGCAATAAAATAGTTCCATTCTTACTGGTTATTAAATTTCGGGGGTGATCCGGATCACCGTCTGGATCCAGGAACTTTTTAAAGGATTCTATAACATTCCGAGATAGGACCATTTTGGGCATTTGTACATAAACACCACAAAGAATGGTCAGGGCACTTGGGAAAAAATACAAGACATGTTTCCAAAAGGTTCTACAACATATCAAAGACTGATCTGGATAACTGAATAATTACCTCCGCCAAGGAGCTTATGTTTTTGCCGGTATTTATCTGTTTGTTTATGTGTGCAAAATAATTTGAAAAGTTCTGAATGGATTTGGATGAAATTTTCAGGAATTGTTAGAAATGGGACGAGGAACAAGTGATTAAATTTTGGTGGTGATCCGGATCACCGTCTGGATCCAGGAATTTTGAAAGGTTTCTTTATCGTTGGGAGATAGGGCATGGGGGCACTGAGCTGCCTATGAGGTCATTCAGCACCATCTAGTGGAGGAAAGTACACACTACCTTGGCGGAGGTCTGCACTCTCCAAGTGCTTTTCTAGTCTGTGTTTAGAATGGAATGGTGTTTTTTTTAATTTACTACAAGCAAAACCTTACACAACATCGAGTTTTCTCAAGATACATCAGTGGGTAGAGATTTAGAATTTCATCATCACCCAAAGTAATATTTAATTTAATAATTTATTTAATATTCGCATTATCGTTTTACCAACACGGTCTTATTTTTTGAGAATTCCAGAAAATATGGGACTGATCCGCCTCCACAGTCCCAAACAACTTCTGAAAATGCTGTTTATTGTAGGTGTAGTTGAATTCCTCTGACAGAATTCCCCTTCTATTGCAGAATTTGTAGGTTGTGTCTCACACGTTTGATCCCATTCGTCCTCTGTAATTGGGATCTTCTGTTCTGTTTCCCATTTTGGTTTCTTATATAATGTGGATTCCCCTCTGCTTTCTTCAAGGACCTTGTACAAAAAAAATCAGACTCCACCTGTGTTTGTATGCATTCACATCCGACAGCCTTTTCACTTTCAGAACCTAAAAAAATCTATATTTTCAAGGTCCTGCGTTGTACTAAGAGCCTGGACGCTTAAAGTCTGATCATTCTTTGAAACTGCACAGAGAGCTGTAATACCTTTTAGAAATACTCACTAGTGTGTTCTTTTTTCTCCCTTTTTTT
>JAQQZY010000003.1:14862557-14876587 GCA_030068375.1 Ostorhinchus rueppellii | reverse complement strand
GCTGGGATAGGCTCCATGCGACCCCCGTGACCCTAGTGAGGATAAAGCGGGTATTGAAGATGAATGAATGAATGAATTAGACTGTGTTTGTGTCTGAAGGTCTGTGGTAGCAGCATCAGCAGGTTTTTGGACAGAATTGTGCAGTTGTTCAGTATTTTGTCTTAAATTGTAAATAATTGAGTCAGCACACAAACAATGGGCTCATTTTAACATTAAGGAACACTTTTCTTAAATAAAATTGGAATTTTTTTAGGTGAACGAGAAATATCACAGTATAATTGTTATCGCAATGCTTTACATCAATATCACATATCACAAGTTTTGCCAATATCATGCAACCTTAATACACACATGCACAAAGTAAAGTCAAAACTATTCACACAGCTGTATACGTGGTATTTTAAGACACAGGCATAGTACTGCAGACATAACCTGCAGACGTATGTTGCCATGGTATAGCCAAAGCAGTAGAATATTTTGAGGAATGGACTAATCAGCAGACATTACAGCCAGAGCTCTGTGTTTGAGAGTGTTTAGACTCACTCAGGTTCACTCTTACAAATAATAAAGCAGTTGTTTTGGTGCAGAAAACCTATGTAAGCCTACTCTTTTCTCTACACAGAAAACAAACCAGAAATCAATAAAGATTCAGACGGATATGGGAAGTCAGTAATGGGAGTTGGTAGAAAAAAAACCCTATTAGTTCACATCCGTTTGTACTGTCAGGGTGATACAAACATGATAAACACAATTAAAAAAAAAAAACATCAGGAAAACTACCTGAAACCCAAAGAAAAAAAAAAAACTTTCATAGATTTGCAAACTATAATTTCTGGAAGGCTAAAATGTGTTATTCAAATTACTGTTTCATTTCGATACTTGTACAGTGTTTGGAGTTTTGTCTCGGCAGCGTCTCTAATGAAGCTAAAACAAGGCATCTGTAAGACTACTGTGTACACCTTCGTATTTGCATATTTGCATTTATTGAACATCACAGTGACTCTCTATCACAGATTTTCCTCAGGCGTGGAAACATATTCAAAGTTCTTCAGTTTCCTCTGACTCACAGGTGTCAAACATATGGTACGTGGGCCGAAACCGGCGGCCTAAGGGTCTGATCCGGCCCCTGGGATGAATTTGTGAAATGCAAAAATTACACTGGATACATTAACCCTTTATCAAGCAAATGACTATTTTTGGTCATTTACCATGCCTCAGTGAAGCATGTTGGTTTTTATAACACTATGCAGTAAAGGCTGTGCAATTGATCGAATTTTAATCACAATTTCGATTTTCTTTTTAGGTGAAAAATGTCAGATAACTGCACGGTAACATGGATTTGAAATGGACATCAATTTTTTAAATTTTACGCAAACATTCAAAACATGCAGTTCTCAACAGATATTGATATCAAATAGGACGAAACCTTTTAGATATTATGTTCAACTATACTGAAAATACATTTTGGAGTAAAATATTGAAAAGTCTG
This sequence comes from Ostorhinchus rueppellii, assembly GCA_030068375.1. Lineage (NCBI taxonomy): Eukaryota > Metazoa > Chordata > Actinopteri > Kurtiformes > Apogonidae > Ostorhinchus > Ostorhinchus rueppellii. The sequence continues at coordinate 14,875,098 of JAQQZY010000003.1, read as the reverse complement.
TGTTTTATTAACATGAGAATGTAGTAACACGTGGACAGGTTGCCATAGTAACACATGGACAACTCTTTACCATTGTATGCATCACCAAAAATGTATTGAAAGATGATTACTTTGTGAAAGTTTTACTCAAATATCTGAATTATATCTAACCTGGAAATTAAAAATTGGTATTTTCTGGTAATACATGCACGGTGCCTTTTAAGCAACTCACAAATGTTCAAACTCATAAATCAATAATCAATAATATTCAATAGTCAATAATATTAACAAAATACTGAAAATGTAATACTTGAAACTTAACCATCATCTGTATAATCAACAGACTGAATACATTTTCAAATGTTTTAGATAACATTTTTTGCATCAAATTGGAGCTATGGCTATGTTGTAAAAATTACAACTGGTAAAATCCGTTTGTTTGTTTTTTACAAGTGGTATTGTAAGGATAACAGTTCCATAAAATAGAGATGTTTAGCTTAAAAAAAAAAAAAAAAAAAAAAGAGCCCACTTGATAAATGATTTGTTCAATCATCAATCATCTCTTTTTCATGTTGATGCTCACTTTTGCTTGATCGGACCCACTTCACCAAAAATGTGAATAACCTGAACAAATATGAACAACCGGAAATGTCTAAACAGAAGTAAGTGTAAGTTTATCAATATTCTGCCTGTTACTGACTGTTTTGTAGATCCTCTGTGATGTTTGCGCATGTAAATGATAAAATGAGGCATAATATTGTAAAAATTGCACTGATTTTTCTTAAGGCATTTCAGGTTGTTCATGTTATTCAGATTTTAAAGGAAAATTTGTAGATGTAAACATTTTCAGAATAGGATTTGACTTTTTTCCACTGTTATTCGTTTACTAGTCTGGCCCACTACAGATCATATTGGACCCTGAACTAGAACGAATATGACACCTCTTCTCTAACTGAACTACAGTGGTTGAGGTAATCTGTAGCTGGCAAATGCACAAAACAAAGACTAGTGCAACATGCAAAAGTGCAGCAGCAAATTATTCATTCACCTGCAACAAAAAATGATGCCCGTATGTTGTTTTGAAAACTCCTCAAAGGGCATCGGGGATTTATCTGAGGCTAAATGTCAGCTGTCGTTAACAGTCTTCAGTGCTAATCTCGCTGTGCCCAATGTCTGGCTGCATCATGAATCAACACTGATAACAGCCAGTAAACAATAGCCATGGCCTTGACCAATATGCATCTTATTGAAGGTGGCATTCAGATAAGAGTTCATCTTGATCTGCCGACCATTAAGCCCAGAGCTCTCTAATACTTAATTTACGACAATGAATCACAACGTGCAACACGATCCAGGTTCATCATCATGGCAACTTGTATCACAAAAAGGACAGCAGATGGTGTTTTCATTAAAGAATTCAAAGCGGATAGAAGAATCAACCGAATGACTTTGGGAGGCTCTTCAGTGCACCGCTCGTATTACATGAAGTTCTCTTGCTGCCGGGAAAAAACACACAGGCCAATGTCAAAAAGGCCCACTGATACACAGGGGCTATCCGGTGTGTTTTGGAAATGCTACAGTGGTTCTGTTACACTGCACACAGTCATGAGCATGATCCCTCACTGGAGACTGAGAGCTGAGTGGATCCTGATAATAAAGCGACCAATAATCCATGCACTGCCTTCACGGGTGGCGGCGAGAACACAGCGGTGGTGTTTTTGACAAATGGCTGACAGCTGTGGCCGACCATCACCTGCAGACCCGCGAACGGTGTTGGCGTCATCATCATCATTACATTTGTACCTCTAACACATTTCCCGTTTCGTGGAAGCCAGATGGAGGCCGTTTTGTTTTCATTATGACAAGTCCACTGAGCAACACAGGTTTATTAAAACTGCTCTACAGGTTTAATAAACTGTCAGGTTTAACCCTTTATACGACACTCCTAGAAATAGTCTGAAACTCTACATTTCAACCTTAGTGTCTTACATAACAAGACATTATACATTTGGTGATTTTTTTTTTTTTTTTAATTGTCTTGAAGAAAATCAAGGTCATTGAAATTACCATTTTTGGTCCCTTGCCCATAAGTGAAGAAAAAATAAATAAGAATCCAAGAAAAATACAGGTTATCAAACTGGTGACAAATGACAGTTTTACACTGGTGAACCAAAGTTATAGAAGATGATGATGTTTCCATGGTAACTACAGAGGCTCTGAATGTCAGTGGGTCATATCTGATGACCATGAAAAGATCAAAGAGGATTTTTTTCATTGTTCCTGTGACATTGACAATAAAGATCTATTCTAGTCTAGTCTAGTCTATTCTAGTCTAGTCTACCATGAAAAGATAAACTGTATATTACACCAATTATGTACATGTGTTAATAGGATTAGTGGATCAACAGATATTATACGTTTTAGATCTGCAGATGGTTTTGGTCTTTGGTGGATGTTTGGGTCTTTATGGGATATACTAGAGAGTATTCCCCTCCTTTCAATCCCCATAATGCCGGGTTAGTTGTGACTAAATTTATAGGCTTACACATGCTTTTGCAGCGGCGTAGTTGAAGCAGCTGCTTTTATTTCATTGGCAAACCCCCTATGTCATAATTTGTGTCATCTTTTAGAGCTAAATCAGTCACAGTGAGCTTTGATGTCAGTTGAGGTGACAGCATGTGCTGAGTGCAGCAACATTTTCAAAGCCCTCAGTGAGTGACAAAATCACCCTACAGATGAAGTGTTTGCATTTTGTGCTTTTTATGGCCAACATTCTGCTCTAGTACACCCATGTGACAGTCAAACTGTTAGTGAGACGGCCCTAGGATGCAGTCTGGACAGCAGCGTGTTCATTGTTTTTTTTAAAGCCAGTCCCATGTTAAAACGCATTCTGTGGTTTATTAAATTTAGCGTTGCTTTTTCTTGTCTGGATATTTTTTAAATTTAGTATGACTTCAGTGAAATATTGCATGGGCAAGGTCTGAATGGGCTCAGCAGTGCAGGGCAGCAGTAAAATTAGTGGCATGAGACTAATTTTATAATGCAATATGATATTAGTATCACATGACAACGGTGGTAGCGCACAAGCCAGAATTCTGAGCGAGCACCATGGGGTCTCCCCTTTACTGTTTCACTGCATTCATGTCTTCCTCTTGCACTGACAATTTATTACTAGCCGACAGTCCTATTGCTCATCATCTGCTTTTGTACAGCACATGATATTTATCCTTTCACTGACTAGACTTCAGGTTCCACACCATTCAGCCGCTCTCAGTGATGAACTCTTTTTAGAGCTTTCACTTTCACTTCCGCTTTATTCAGTGATTGCATTTAAACCGAAACCTCCATTTCCCTCTCCATTTTAACTGTCACTTAATCTTTCTTTTGCTCTTCCTGGAAATGTAACCCTCAGAGGTATTTTATGTAGTGAGTGTTGTTGGAGTTATGAGATTTAGCTCCATTCTTTCATGACAATTATGCAAAGGTGAAGTTAACATTAGACATTAACCATTAACATGTGTTTCAATTTGTAATAATTTCAATGTAACTCATAATAATAGAGTAGCTTTAGTTATAGAAACATGAGTTATGATCAGAAAACAATAAAGATAGGACAAAATTCATAATTTTTTTTTAAATATATATCATTCAAGTCTTTTTTGCACTTCTTTGGTTGATTCAGTGAGTTTTAGTGGGAGAGAAATAATACTTGTATTGTTGGATCTGCTTGGTGTTAGCTTACCGGTACAAAGTTTGTCAGATTGGTCTTTTGTTTTATGAAATTATTCATGACATATGCTGGTCTCAGACTGTTAGCTTGTTTTAGATATTTGCCCATGTAAGTGCTTGTTCTGTTTTCTGAAGATGGCTTTGTTGAGCTTTTAGCTGATGTTCTGGTCATGTGGACGTGAAGCATGTGTATATTACAACAAAGGGAAAGCATCAGGGAAAACGTCTTATTATTTTAAAAGAAATCTCTTTAAAATCATAAACTTTTGGGTCTATTGGGATGACTGACCTGAAATTTCAAACTCACAGTCTGGGTTGATAATCCTCTCTGACTATCCTGATTATCTGGTCTGGATCATAAAATTATATCCATATCACTGCCAGGAAAGATGCCATCACTGAGGATAGCATCAGCCTGCTTCAGCCTATGCAGAGCACCAGAGCTGGATCTAGAAGGCTGAACAGACCGTCATTCTGTCACTGTGTGTATCCCAAAATAGTTCAGTGCAGACAGAACTGCAGTTAATAGGCCCAGACTGAGAGACTGGGTCAACCGGTCAATCTGAGGTATGGGAAGCTATTTGTCACATCCAAATTAGCTGCTACAGTCTGTCCATGAGGAGAAGGATTCTAGCATTTGTTAAAGAGACTGTAGGAAATACTTCTACTTACAGATATAGTAGTATATAAACTGAATATAGTCACACAGATAGACCAGGGGATTTATATGACCACTAGGAGGAGTAGTGAGTCACTCTGCTGGTCTCATATTGTACATAAAACCAAACATCAGAAAGTGACAAAATGAGATAGCAAGCAGTAAGTAAGAAATTTTAGAGTCAAAAAAGTGATTAAATACATAAAAAGCCACATGTGTTGTTGATGTTTTCACCACTGGACACAGCTCTGAATTAAAAGAATCTGATTAAGAGGCTTTTGAAGGTATAAAATGTATACTGTAATGTTATCGTCTTTGCTAATTTCATTGTTTGTTGATCTACGGTTCGGACTAAACTATGACAGTTCTGATCTTTTTTAGACTAATGCAACTGCCGACACAAACTGTATGGAAAACAGGTGATTTGTGGTTTTACTGTAGCTTTACTGTTTTCTGTCTAAAAACAGAGCTAAGCTAACAGAGCTATAATGTAAACTATCAGCTAATGCAGCACATGAAGAATTTAAGACACGTGTTATTTTGATCAAATATCAAAATAACCAACAATGAGTTTTTATCAGAGTCTGTAGATATATAGCGTTGATTCGCTGGTGGTTTTGGTCGACCTAAGTGTGTTCTGGTACAAGACCTCCCCCTGCTGTTGAGAGTTTGGAATCTCAATACTGTACACTGCAGTAACACAAAGCATAATCTTTTGTGTTTTCCAACAGCTACTGAAAAGAAATTGGTGGAGCATTTCATGACATTAGCGTGCAGTACATTCACAAAGAGCCTGCAGCTTTAAAACCTAAAGACGTGAAACAGAAGAAAGATGCATCACCAGTCTGACACATAATGATTTATCCTGAAATATCCCCAAGACTTCAGCTTCATTACATGCCATCACCACAGACACTGATACTCCGATTATGTGTGTGTGTGCGTGTGCGTGTGTGTGTATGTCTTGGCCACGATAGGGAAGTCTAGTAGCCAGACGTTGTATATTGGCGTTCTGGAGGCTGTACAACTGTGCGGAATTGAGCAACATAAAGGTCTTACCAGAGGAAGTGGTGAAGTCTGACTCCGGGCAGCACTGAGGAGCTGCTGAGCTCCCTGAGAGAAACACCTAGGAAAAAAAACAAAAAACACACACACTCATATATATATATATATAGAACCAAGTTAAATTCGTGAACATGACGAGACACAATAAACAACAGGTCCCTCGGAAGGCCAGAAACAACTGCAGACACACTGCCACAGCATGAAACATTAACCCAAGCAGTAGGTGGGTATTAAAATTGCAAAGCTATTCACTAAGTGAGGGCAAAGATATTAAAAACACACACGTTTTTTTTTTTGTTTTTTTTTTTTTGAACACCTCTTTAAGAAATGAACAGGCCAGACTTAAAAGAAACATACCACCACAGCTGAACACAAGAGTGGAAGCTTTAACACCTTTGTGCCGAGTGTGTGCAGCAGGATGTACTGTATAACAAACACCACTTCCTGCCTCAGTACCCTATATGTAAACACTACGCTCAACAAAAGTGACTCCCACAGCAGCTTTAAAACATGTTTTAACCTCTGGTGTTTGCCACATGTGGTCATGACCAGAAATACTTCTCCCTTGCAGTAAGGGTGGAGAAATCCCAGTGTACATTTCTTTTCCCCTTTTGGACAAACAGTCCTCAAAAGAGTCAATATATCTCTTTTTTTTTCCTTTTTTTTTTTTTTGTATCGGCCCCTGAAGGCGGAGAAGAGCATTTTGAGAGGAAAACAGCCATAAATAAAAGAGCAGTGACAAAACAACATGTGCAGTGACGCAGAAATGAATGCTCAATTTGACTCAAAGTCTGGTGTTTCGCCAAAAAATCATTGAAAGTCATGTTAAAGTTCACACTGAGACGTCAAGGGAAAGGGGAAAAAACGTAAACAAAAAAACAGGAGGCAGTATGATTATCATGAGAGCAAAAACGGAAAGCATTTGTTTTTGTCATTAATTGAGTCGTAGGGCTGGTCATCTCTTGCCGACAAACCGTAATCACTTGCAATCAGACTTAATGGGTGCTCTAATGGGAATGGTTTTCCTCCCTCTGTGCTTTGTCGGTGGCTGTTTGTTGCACTCTTTAACACACTTGTCCACAAAAACAAATGTGCACATGTTCGCATGCATGTACATTTGCAACTCAGCGGGGAAATTTTACACCGCACTTCTATCTGAAAGGGAATAATTGTTTTAATAACTCTGTCTATCCAAAACAGTATAACACAATCAAGCCCTATTTGTGTGTGATGCTCATTTACATATTATCTGCAGAGTGAACTGATTCATTCATTTGCAGGCGATGGTTCGTCTGTTAAACCTTTGCTTGGCCTTCTGTTCTCTTGCATCAATACACTGTAGCCATATTGTCATATGATATGACACATCTAATAATATACACCCACTCACTTTTATTATGTATGTTTAACTAGTGCTGGATGTACCTAATAAAGTGGCCGGTGAGTGTATATGGTGCTCCATCTGCTTCAAGATTTGACATATTGCACATTCAGGGATGCCCTTCTGCTTTAGTTATTTGAGCTATTACTGTACCTTCCATAAGCTCAATCCAGTTTGGTCATCCTCCTCTGACCTCAGGCATCGAAAAGGTAAGTATTTTCAACCTGGGAACTGCTGTACATTGTTCATTTTATGTTTTGTGGAGCATTCTCTGTAAACCCTAGAGAGTTGTGTGTGAAAATCCCAGTACACCAGCAGTTCCGTAACCCTTTCATGCATACTGGTCACTACAGTTGACAGCTATTCAAAGCTGTTCTCTTATATATTCATGGATTTTGTTGTTGTAGTTGCATATCAGCACACACAGTGGACACTTATGCATCACCCCATACAATGACATTCATACCATTAGTGTAACTATGCTGTTCTTGATAAACCTGATCTGCAGTAACATGTTTTAGGGTAAATAACACTGGTCTACATGTAAAATGCTTCCAGAATAAAAGTAATTAGACTTTACCAAATGTGAATCACAAATAAAGAAAAATGCAGTCAAAAGTCCTAGTTGGTTGTAGTTTCTGAGATACAGTTTTAGGCCAAAATGTGAAATTCTAAGAATTAATGAGAGAATGGGTTTGATTTAAAAGGAATGTTTGTGTCAGAACTACTAGATCTACCTCAAAACCGTGTCTCCACATTACAATACATTCACTTTACAGGTTCTATTAGTGGAACATTTATAAAACCATTGTATAAATGTACATAAACCAACATATATGTGGAATAACACACTGTCATACATATCAAAAACATGAGCTAACCAGCACTTTGGTCATTCATTTTCTGATTTATCTTATTAAAGTATGTAAGATTTAGCACATTTAATGTGTGAAGCAGATATTTTCTAAGAAATTGTCGAGCAGTGTAAACAAGCAAAACTTTTTATTTCTTAATATTTATTTTATTTTTTATATATATTATCTCCATGAAGGGAATAATGACTAGTATTTGATTATGATAAAACGTGGGAAAACATCTGATTACCAGCATTAAAAAATTTTTTATTACCTCCGCCAAGGAGGTTATGTTTTACTGTGCATTTGTTTGTTTGTTTGTTGGCAACAGAACTCAAAAAGTTATGGACAGATTTTGATGACATTTTCAGGGTATGTCCACTCTGGGTCAAGGAAGAAGTGATTAAATTTTGGAGGCGTTTTGAATCACCATCTGGATCCAGGAACTTTTTAAATGATTCTTTATCATTGTGAGATAGGGCATGGTGGCACAGAGCTGCATGAGGTCATTCACCGCCATCTAGTGGAGGAAAGTACTAACACTACCTTAAAAAAAGTACAAACACTACCTTTAAAAAAAAGAAAAATACAAACACTATCTTGGCGGAAGTCTGCACTCTCCGAGTGCTTTTCTAGTTGCATAGATTTTCATATCACTTCCTCATATTAGATTTTAAATACTTCTTTGGTTTGAAAATTAAATGCATGGTATACGGCTGAGTGGACAAAAAAAGAAAAAGAAAAAACCTTGATCGCATTCTTTTGTTTTGTTTTTTCATGCCTAAAGAGGAATAAAAACACTAAGGAACTACATCTTGACTAAAGTTCTCATAATCCATGCATGTTAACTACTCACACTAGCAGCCAAGTCGCTTAAATCACCTTTCTCAGATCATCTTGACCATGTCTACAGGCCTAAATATTGCTCCTTATGTGTTAATGTGTTAGATATTTGTGTCAATGTGCAGTTCACCACACATACTCGATAAAGAAGTACATACTGTAGGTGACAGTTATTTTAATGGCAGTTCTGCTTTATAACATCATCACACTTACTTTAAGTACTCTCATTACTTTAATAACTTATGAAGTACTCATTAAACACAAGAAAGAAAACGCTGAAGGGTCAGAGGAGCATCATCACAACAAAGCCATCTCTACACATATCCATAAAGAAATTAGCTCATCACAGGAACATTAACCTTGCAGTAATTTACCTGTTTATTGCATTACTACAATGTAATAATGTAACAGAGTAATGATGTTTGTTAATGCATAAATGCCAAAAGGCTATTTGTTTCCCATTGTTTGATAATGAGAAAAAAGCCTCTAAAAAAGTCCAAAGACTGCATACCTACAAGTCTAATATTCAGTACACTGTAAAAAGTAAAACACTGAATCAGCTTAAACATTTTTCTTCAATAGGTCACATAAAAAAAATAAAAAAATTGTTGAGTGAACCAAATTAAATTATATTGAATGTAATTTAATGTAAAAAAGAATTTTTTTTAGGTTGTGTCGTGACCTGGCTCAGGTGCTCACAACAAAAGGAGGGAGACAACACCATGTTAGTTTTAAATCACGTCTTTACTTTTTAATTCAACCAAATCAAAACCAGATTAAAGTTTTAACTCAAACAGGTTTCTTTTTAAACCAAATTAGACAAATCCATTTATTAAATTACGCATTTTTTATCAATTAGAATTGAATTAAACTAAAGAATCAGAAAAGCCAAATTAAACCAAATTAGTTAAAGTTTCTTTGAAAGTTAACCAAAGTAGATAATTCAGAATGATGTGTGTAAATCAGTAGTGCAGGGTGTGCATGAGTGGAAATAATGTATGTGTAAATGTTGTACAGATGCAAACTTAATCAAACATCAACCTAACATAACAGAACCCAAACATAACCAAACCAAGATTGTGGAGGCCAGGAGAGAGAGAGCCCCACATGTGAATCCCTGGGAGGGCTTGAATAGCCACTCTGAGACCAGGTGTGTGTGATCGCTCCTATCACTGAGCTGCCCTGAACAGACACAGGCTGGAGACCTGTATCAGGGATCACCTGATGTCATAGACATCACAGTTGATTCAGTGTTTTACTTTTTACAGTGTACACATGGAATCAGAAAATGAGAAAAAAGGTGGTTTAACAGGCCGCTAACCAACATGTTTTTGTTTTTTTTTACACATCCTCTCCACTTCAATCTTTAGTCGGGCTACACATAAAGACAAGTCTATCACAGGAACGACAAACAAAGTATGATGTGGTGTCTGTACAACCACTGACAAAACTGATTGTAATGAAAGTAAATGTACTAAACTGTGCACTAACTGTAAAGGTATGACTGAGCGGTACCTCGTAATGCCTTACACTTCTCATTATGCTCGTCTCAAATTATATGAATCACATTCATGAGATTGTTTGAGTCATAATTTGCATAATTCCACAACATTTGCCACAGTTTGAGATATTACTCTTCTAATAATGTCATCTTATTGTGCCGTCTTCTTGTGGAGGCTTCAGCTTCTATTTGTGTCTGTATTTGTATATTTCAGGAATAGGCTTTGTTTATTTATTTATTTAGTTTGTTAAATCTGTGCATCTTTCTTTTCAAAGCCTAAAAAGCAAACAGCAATGCAATTTCATCCATATGTCTCCTTGGTCATTCTTAATAAATGGCTCTTCATTTGGTGTTCTATAGGTGTATAATGACACTATAGTTGGACTTAGAATAAAATGAACAAAAAAGAAAAGTCATTATTTGATGTATGAGAATTACTTCCCTGTGCAAACTATTATATATTATATATTAAACAAAGGAAGATTCTTCTCTACATTTGAGTCTCTTATCCACACAGAACCAGCATTTTAGGTCACTAAAATGTCTGTGTGTGTGCTGATGTCAGCATAACAAGTATGAAGTCAATTGAAACAAAATTTACACTTTTATAGATATTTGAAAAGTTTCCCATTTTAAGTAAATGGGACGAAAAAAAAAGTTTTGATCAATTCATAAAAAAATTTAACTTTAACCTACTGTTCCCAAAATGTAATCAGATGTATTCTGGGTCACCAGCAATCTTTTAACCCAATTTGGTATGAATTCAGCCAATAATTTTGCTGCTAAAGTGTGAACAAACAAACAAACCCAACCAAATACAATACCCCTTGTCTCCCCTTCAGGGGGTGGAGTCATAATGATGTCACACCTCAATTCACACAAATACAGGTCTTACAGGTACACACATTAATGTGTGACCTGCAGTAGGTCATGGTCAATACATAAACATTTAAAGGCTCAGGTTAACCCAGCATTAGCATTAGCACATACAGTAGCATACAGATTAGGAGCAGTGAGCTGCTATTGAAGGCCCTCAGGGATCATCTCCAGATCTTCATTAGCAACGTCAGAGGCACAGACAGGGGAATTAACCTAAGTATGTGTGTTATTAAGGGTGGGAAAGGGAGCACCAAGAGGAAATCAGTGCAGAGAGAATGACTGCAAACTCAACACAGAAATTCTGAGAATAAGGGAACCTTTTTGCTGTGAAGCAAAAGTGCTAACCTGTACACAACCACATCACCCAAACTGCAACGTCTACAACACAGACTGTGCCCTAGGAGACACCCCTTTATATACTGTAAAGAATCTGCTTAAAAAATGGAACCAATCCATTATTAATCCTAGTCAGTTTGTAGTTTATCTTGTCATTACTGCTTAAATTCATGACATGACATTATCTTGACTTCTGTAGTGTCCCCAGTTTAAAGTTTACCAGTGACTGCACCAGTTTGTTGTCAGTTTGGTGTTGTAGTGACGACACAGATATTTTGTAAAATGAAGGTCATGTGGACAGTTTTATTTTAACCAGACGGGGAAAATACCCTTTTAGGAAACTATCTGTATGAGAGTGGACAGTACATTTCTCTACTGTGACAGTCCAACTCATTACTGAAACTCTAATATGATACCGTGACATACTATCCAGCCCTAGTGTGTATGTAAACATGATTAAAACAGCATTCTGTGTCACAGTGTTAAGGTGCTCATGCACAACATACAAATGTAATGAAAATAACAACCTTATAATATATAAATAATGAAAACGGGTGGTTTCATCCTGCCACTGCTGTTCAGATTCAATCCCTGGTGTGAGCTGAAGCCTTTTACCTCTAATTTGGATCAACGTTGCTCTGTGAATCTGCCTATCGCCACATGAAGCCGAAGTTCTACCCTGACAGATAACTGCCTGTTTGTCTGTCGAAGACTTCGGCACGATGCTCCCTACGTCAGTTATCACATTTAGATAATATAGAGCTGTTCCAAAATGAAAGCATGTGTTTCTGGCACTTTCTGTGTGATATCATGGGACAGAGGCTGGGATTAGGGAATGGTTGATCTTGTAATCCTAGCATCCTCGAATAAAAGGGTTTTCAGTTTCCCAGTTAAGCTTTGTCGCCAGAAGCCTCCCCCACTTTAAATGTTTAAACACTGAAGGGCAGATCTGTGCAAATGCATGTACTGTTTTTAATCAAATGTGTGGGTGTGATCTGTGTCAGATAATGTCATGGATGTAAGCGACTGAGGCTGTCAGTAGATTAGAAGAGAGTCAGCTAACGTCAGCAAACACTCTGCTGTATGAGTATCTAAAATGTATTTTAAGTGTCATTTGGCAAAAATTTTATATTTTTCTTTTAACCAATGAATGAATCCAATTACCTCACCCTTTTACCCTTTCACCTGTAATCTTAGTGCCAAGCCATTTTTAAATTTTATTTTTTTTTTTTATCAAGTTGTGTGTGTGTGTGTGTGTCTGTGTGTGCTTGTGTGCGTGTGATTTTAATTGCGGGCGCGTGTGTTTGTGTGGAGGG
>JAQQZY010000003.1:14816482-14829807 GCA_030068375.1 Ostorhinchus rueppellii | reverse complement strand
ATGTAAAGCACTTTGGGTGACTTGAAAAGCGCTATAAAAATCTAATCCATTATTATTATTATTATTATTATTATTATACACTAGCCTATATCTCCTTCTTATTAATATTCTGAGCTACACCTGTGTCTTGACTGCTGCCAGTTTCTCCAATTCTTATACAAGTATTTTAATATATCTCCCTCATTTCTGGCATTTTTTCTGAGGCCTCCACATGTATCCATTGTATCTATAATTGTTAGCCTTGAATATTTTTTCATTTGGCCGCATCATTGCTTCCTTGTGTTATCTGATCTGGCAGTGACTATTCAGATTCACTACATTTTCACTCTCGTTGTCTCTCTGTGCTGATTTATTGCTCCATCTCTGACAGACTAAATCCCATAACTGCATCTTTTAAGTGCTGTTTCATGGGAAAAATGCGACTGTATGAGCAAGCTGCAACCGCAGTTCAATGGGGAAAAAAAAAAAAGCAGTGCACATTCATTGTCGCAAAACCAGTTGTGTAATAAATGAAAAGGTGCGCCCTTGTGAAAAGCCTTGAACATTTTAAGCATGAAGCAGTGCGATGTAATGGTCAGAAAATAGCCTGTTCAGTCAGATGTTTTCACTTGTCATCACCAACTGACAAGAGGAAACTAGACTTACAGCCTATAAAGCATTTACAGCCAGGGTTTATGGGGCTCCACGATGTAAAGCATCTGTGATGAGCCAGTCTCGGTTGATACCGGCCTTTCGGTCATTTTCAGTAGGGCTCTGGTTAATGCGCAGCTGTAAGTCTGAGCCATGTTGACATTTTTTAGCATCATGTTTCAAGATCTTGATTTAGAATGTTATTTGTAGTCATATTTCTTGCTCTGGGATGCTCTAGACATCTACAGATACAGCACACCACAAAGAACATGCATATCCTGTATACGTATTTCATGATATATCTGCATTTTGTACATGAGTGAAAAATGCCAGTGTGGAAGTTTCCTTTATTGCAAAAATGTTTCTTCTAAGAGATGTTTGGAGGCAGCCACAGCAGCCGGTCACTATGGAAACAAAGTGCACATAACAAAAATTGCTTCTGATGATTACCCAAAAACAAAGTTTGCAGCATTTAAACATTTCTGAAAGGAAAACTGCAGTGTGAATGTGCTTTGACGGCTCATTATATAAAGAACTCCTTGATCTGATCAGACGTGTGCAGCGGTGGTAAATGTGTAATTAGAAGCAACAAACGCAGGTTCTGTCCAGCACCAAGAACATTCTAGCCTAAGATCATGCAAATACTTTTATCTTAAGATAATTCTGTGGATTTATTTTGGAAAATAAAGTGAAATTTAAGCCCTCTTCACCTTCTACATGTGCTCGACTTGAACATTCTTTAAAAGAGTAACATCATTTTTGGACATGTCCATGGAAACGGTGTCTCAGCTTCAGGTATCTGTGTGGGCATTTCCAAAACTTGTACTTAATTTTAGATATTTTAGAGATGTCACTGTGGTGCTGTAGACATTAAAACCTCATGAACATTGGTACAACACAAACGTGTTTATATATATAGTCACGGAAAAAATTATTAGACCATTAAAAGTCAGCAAAAACAATGGTTATGCAATCCAGTACTAACTCCTGTGTGTATCATGTGACTAAAACAGACAGAAAAGAAAACATGGAATGCCGAAAAGCACTGTTTTTGTCAGTATAATGCCATAGATATTGATGTAAGAATGGAAATGATTTTGGTTATTATCAAGAAAACATGGAAAATGGATAGATATCAGCTCTGAAATTTAACTATGAACTATTTTTGTTGTTATTATTATATTTGTCCAAACAAATAAACATACCTTTAGTTGTAACAGGCATTAAAATGGACAAGAAATTGAAGAAAACAAGGGTGGTCTAATCAGTTTTTTTCTGCAACTATATATGCAAGGCTATAAGAGACTAACTGGACATTAGAAATGCAAATATTTGTACTGAATTGAGATAAACTTACTTTCTTTTTGCTGTGATTTTGACAGGGATTTATTAGAACTGGATGCTGGACTCACACACTGTGATCCAACTCTATGAAACTTCTCATGTTTCTGGCTCCTGGCAATTAAACCTAACCGGATGTTGCTTCCACTTGTGTGTTTTTGGGCCCGTGGAGCAAATGGATTACAGACTTCCTCCAGCCAAGCTGGCTGACTTCCAGTTGCCACCTCACATGACTAGAGAAAACATAACAGTTAATAAATTGATTATACAGATATTCTTGTCTTTGCAAATGCTAGTGATGCAAATTAGCCACATTCTGTAAGTAAAAAGTTCACAAGGTGTTCTGACAGATTTTTTTTTTTTTTTGCTTTATAGCTGGTTCTTTTCTCCTAACTCTATGTATAAAAATGCTTTTCTTACATGGTCTGCATATGTGACAGACCCCAGAAATTGCAATACTACACTTCAGTCCCCTTCAAAAAGCAGGTTTGATCCACAAGGCCAGGATTTTAACAACTGCTAGTTATCTGAAATATCTTTAAGCTACTATTCCATACATCCTGCAGGGTGACTAATTCTAGTATTGAATAGCACACTGATACAGTGTTGAGTGAGTTGACTTATTAATGTAGCAATTAATGGAGTAATGCATTGTACTTTGTCAATCACAGAATGAGACTAAGCAACAGCTATCACCATCTACATACATTTCCCTTGGAATTTTATTGTTGTTGATGGCCTCCACTTTCTTCCTTTAAGCATCTGTTTCTTGGAAGAATTCTGTGGTCAACACTTTATTTTTCTAATTTTATGACACTGACTGACACTGACCAAACTATAATGGTGAAAATACTGATTTAATGATCCAGCTCTGATTATAGCTGTATATTTCTTAGACTGCTGGGATTGTATCTGCCATTTTTTAGAACTAATAAATGTAGTTGAGCCTCACAAAAACCCATTAAATAGACTGCACTGACAGCTGTTACATAATTTTTATTATGCGGAAAAGTTATTTATTTAGCTTTTTTGACTTCTGTTTGACGTGGATTGGAGTAAGTGCCAGTTACTCTTAAAATACAGGTAGGAAACTCCAGGAACACATTGTCTTTTTGTCAGTACATAAATTCAGTATTTCTCTTCTGAAATGTCATAACCTCTTAGAGAACACTAATATAGTAGTCTTTATTATGCCAGTAATGTAAAATAAAATTTAAAAAAAATCTCTTTTGGGATCATTAATACACTGATTTCATAGCAGACTTTAAAAAAAGGCATAATTGTGAGTGGTGCTTAGTATTTCACATTATTGCACAGGAGTTAGGTCTCATACAGATTGCCCACTGTATTAGTCTGGAAAAGGATGAAAGCTGAACGCAGGCGTTCTTCAGAAGATGTTGCACAATACACAGTATGCATTACCGAGTGAAAAAAAGACAACAGATCAAAACTCGGAAGGAGAAAATAATTCAAAATTCTCTTTGTTCTCAGCAGGCCTGTGTTGGATGCGGTATTTGTTTCTTGAGATGGTTACGAACAGCCTAAAACCAAGACTAAACACCAGAGAGAGGGGATTTGATTCATTTCATCTCAGTAAAAACAGGTGCAGTATTAAAGGTAGCCTGTGGAGGTTTCTCTGTACACAAACACATTTTTGCATTGCATTCAACATTTCTCACCAAGACAAATTGTGTCCTTAAGGCCATGTGAACATATTGAAATCATCTCCTAATGCAAAAGAAAAAAAAACACGCACAGAATCTTGTTTGAATAAACCGTAGTTTGTTTACATCATCTTGTTGTCTTGTTACTTTTATTGCTGTCTTTAAAATTAATTACCTCCACCAGCTGTTTATATGCCTATTTATATGCCTATCGTATAATGAATTGTGTGCATCTGCTCACATGTGCCAGGAGAACATGCAATAAATTAAAAAGTACAAACATCAAGCATTGCCCTCAGCACTATGATGAGTTCAAATGCTCTGCGGCGTCCCTTCAATGTCACCAAAAGTTAAATGAAAGTGGAGATGACACACACTGTGATTTGGCACAGTTACTGGCCGACTGTGGAAACATATTAAGAACACAGCAGTGGTATTTACGGAGCCATACACACACCGTGACTCTTGTTTGTGTGTGTTTTCTACATGTGCAGGCGTCGTTAAAAAGGTGAAATGCCAAAGCTGAGGTCACAGTTTGATCCACATCTGGCAACGGCAACTGTGTAATTCCTGAGCATTCAACCTCGGGCAAAGTACAGAAATAGACTATGATAAACAGCTTGCCCCTGTCTGTGCCCGTCGCAACAACTCTTTCATTCTTAATACTTCATGGCTATTAGAGAGGCCAACAAGGGGAAATAAATACAACATGAAATGGTGAGGAAACACAGTATCGGATTGGGAAGTCTGTGATTTGGAAAAACCTGTCTGCAGTGAATATAGATGCAGACAGGAACATGCCCTATTGGCACTGTAAGCAGGGTTAAGCTGAAACGTGCAACATACATGTCGAATAAAAACCTCCAGCCCTGTCTGCGATGAAAGGGTAAAGCGAAAGTTTCTGAGTGAAATCCCATAATCCAGTCAGGGCAGCAACAGGCTTTGCCTCACTGCAGTAAACATCTACAGTATCAGGAGTGTTCCTGTGGATACTACACATGTGAAAGCCTTTCTACAACCGCAACAAAGTGGATCCAGCTTTCACAAATTTACACAGAAAAAAAATAAAGCCATCCAATGTTGTCAACGCCATCACCATAATTTCTGGTTAATATGCCCCGTTGTACACAGGCATGACAGCACAGCAAGATGTTGTCAAATAACTGTAAATGTACTGCAGTGGCAGGAAATTGAGAGTTATGGGAGGTTTCAGAGGATGTGGGCTTTGGAAGCGTACAAAATAAACTCTGAAGCTAACTTCTGTCAAGTAGAATCCACTGTATAATCAAATATGTGTAATTCTACTCTATAATACAAATATTGCTCCAAAGGAATCTTTTTAATAAGTTCAGGTATGCGCACAAAGGTTCACTGTAAAGTAAATAGATAACACTTGCTGACGACATTTTGTTCTTTTGTACCGTCTAATGTTCCAACCTACAAAGTTGATGGTATTGCATATGCAGTCTCCATACATGAAAGCTGTGTTTAAGTTCAATGCAACCACAGTCCACTATATACTTGTAATAAAGTCATATGTTAACTGAAACCTCTGAGTCTACAGGTGCATTTAAAGATATGGAGAGCAGAGAATGTTCAAATACAATTACAAATAACGACCACATCTAGCTAATAATTAAAGGGTCAAAGTGTAAGATTTAAGAAGGTTTAAGAGGCTCTGACTGCAGATATTACATATTATATATGTTTTGGTTTTGTTTACATTTGTTTACATCCACCTAAAGCTGGGTCAAAAGATCATTATTAAGTCCATGATGTGACTCACAATTTTAACAGTTTACAGATTTTTTTTTTCAACAACAGCAAGAAGAATAGGACCAAGGCTCCTGTTGACCAGTGGCATATTTAAAGACATTAACTGACATTTGCTTGACCTTTGAAGGTCACTCAAGGTAGACCTTGCCCCAAGGAATCTCTGCTATGAATTTCAATTGATTCTGGCTGATGGTTTTGGAGAAATTGTAAAAATCAGAACATCCAATCCAATCCAGCTTTATTTGTAAAGCACTTTAAAACAACCACAATGGACCAAAGTGCTGCACAGAAAATAAATAAATAAACAATAATACAGAAATAGATTAAAAAGATAAAATCTGTACAAACAAAAACAACAAATTAAAAATAACAACAATAGAACCCATACCAAATAGAAAAACTGAATAAGAACAATACATTTAAACCATCTCACATGGTTTCAAAAGCCAAGGAGAAAAAAATGGGTTTTAAGAAGGGATTTAAAAACAGACAGAGGAGGCCTGTCTGATATGGAGAGGAAGCTCGTTCTGTAGTTTAGGAGCTGCTGCAGCAAAGGCACGCTCACCCCTGAACTTATGTTTAGTTGTAGGAACCTTCAGGAACAGGTGGTCAGCTGACCTGAGACAGAGAGCGGGGTGGAGCATAAGGCTGCAGGGCAGGGCCCGGCCGTAGAGAGATTTAAAAGTAAACAGTAGAATTTTAAAACCAATCCTAAAACATATGGGCAGCCAGTGCAGATGACCTTAGGTAGACCTTTCAAGGTCACTCAAGATCAAAGGTCATGCCACCAAATAAAAGCCCATATGTGACTGACTTCTTACCTTGCCAATAGTAGTTATATCAGTATCTTCAGCTGTTTTCAAGTTATAGCGCAATGTGAATTTTTAAAAATTTCTAAAAATCATTACAAAAAAAAAAAAAGTCCAAAATCAATATTTATCAATTCTTTGAAAAAACGTGGTAGACCTTGCCCCAAGATACCTCTACTATCAATGTCAATTGATTCTGGGGGACAGTTTTGGAGAAGACGTTTCTTGAAAAATAGTTTATGGACAGACGGATGGACAATGACTGATACCAGTAATTCATCAGACCTTTGAGCGGTTGGACTAAAAACCAAACATTTAAGAACAGAGGTGCTGGAGCATAACCACGGAATGAAATACATTCATTTTCCTACATCATTAAAGCTACAAACCCATCAGTCAGGGAAACACTCTGTAAAACACAGGAGGAAAAGTCCATGGAAGAAAATGCAAACCAGGGTTAATGTTGTAATGTCTGAAAGTAAAAGCCCAGAACATACCAACAAGTGTTTCTGATGAAGGTGCTTGAGTGCCCACTGTAGGTGAGGGTGAAGGTAGTCAGATAGATGCTATTAAATATAACTCAATGAACCTTAAATGTTGCCTTGACAACCTGACTAGTGCATACTTTTAAGGAATGTGAAAATCTCACCAAGAAACCACTCACATATGAGTCTTTTCAAACAAATCCAGTTAAAAAGTAAATAAGCCATAGCTCACATTGCATTGTGTTCAAAGTGACTGAAACATTATGACTAGAACACTATTAATAAAAATCCACTTTGATCAAAAATAAACCAACTGATAAAACTGATAATCATGAAGTTTTCATGACAGTTTCAAACCCAGTTAGCAACTGCACAGAACCATTCAGCGACAGATGCAATGCAACATCAATCACACTTGCTGGTTTTGTGACTAAAAAAAAAAAAAAAAAGGCAGGAAGAGGAGTTTGTAATGTTGTGCATGAGCAAAAATCTCCATGCATTTCTGACCAGTTCACTGAGCAACCACATGCAAAATGGAAAAGGGTAAAAGTGTTGCCAGAATATACTCAGCCCCAAATTAAAACCAGGAAACCAAACAGAAAAAGGCACATGTTGAAATCAATGGGCTCCAACGTGTTATTAGAAAGCTTCCTCTCTCTCGCTCCCTGCCCATGGTTTAATTTAAAGGGAATGACAGCAAACATTTCTTTCGCCCTCTTGCCCGCCTAAAGGCCTACACAACATGTGCATACTTGGTTTGATTTTGACTCTGTAGCCTTTGGCATTCCAGCAATCGGAAAATAGTTTCACAATATGTCTCTCTGTCTTATTCATCCGTTACTTCCTTCATTGCCTTGGCCCCTCTGTCTTGTTCTTTTCCCCCTCTATTGCTGCTTGAAAGCAATCCAGCTTTCAAGCACACATTTTCTGGCAGCCAGCATGTATCCTCCTCCCCCCTCTCACCCCCCCTAAAAGTACTGTATCCACCTTCTGCATTTTTTTGTGTTGCTTTTGTTTTTGAGACAACCCTTGGCATTAGCAGGCAGACTGAGGGAGGCGGGGCTTTGTGTAGTTCTTCCACTTAAATCTGTAACTATTCCAGACAGCTCTGTATGAAAAACAGATGAAAGCAGGCTAACAGTGCACGGCTGACACTGGTGGGAGACATCTGAAAAAGATGAAGAGAAACAGGGCCCAAATGGGATTCTTCCTTTCACATCTGACTCACATCTTCTGTTTTCTAATTTAAGCAAAATCCATCTGGTCCATCATACCAGAGATACATGGGGCAAAATAAGATCAAGATACCTTCGGACCACAATTGACTTTTATTGGTGCACTCATTCAATACATCTTTAGACGTTTCATTTTAGCTGAGCCAGCATTTCCAATAAAAATGAATCATATGAACTTTCATTTTTAGCGCTGCCAGTCATAGGATGCTCTGAATGTGCCCAAAATTTGACACATGTACTGGAGTGTGACCACAATCATTCAAGCAGCTCCATTGTACACAGCACTGGCGGAGTGGATGCTTTCATCTGATTCTTTTCAATGGGTCTAAGCTGCTTTGAGCATGCCTTGTGCAATCTTTTATCCAATCTGTGCATGGGCAGACTGTTTGAAGTAATACATTAAGCACTTACAGGTTAACAGTGTTACACTCTGAAAACATTGCTACAGTCTTTTCTCTGCTGTCTAGTTTGATAAAGAAAAGGGCAAGACCTTTCAGTAGGTCTTTTGTAGAGGTAATGTTAGGGAAAAGCTGCTGCTGGATAGCCTTGTGTGTCCTGTTTTTTCACTGGCTATGATTTTACACTTGTAATATTGGATTAGAAAGCCATAATTGGAAGACAAAACCAAAAAAAGATTTTTTTTTTCCTCAATGCTCCCCTGAAATTGATTTAACATTTCTAGGGGAAAAAGGGCTTGATGGAAGATAGAAACATCTTTCTTAATAAGGTAATAAGTTCATATGTGGCATATATTTACTAGGGCTGCGTGATATCGGCAAAAAGTGTTCAGGCCTTGGAAAAAGTTGTGCTCTGAAAATATTCACATCTTTTCAACATTAATAACATGTAAACTTACATTCAACCAGCAGCAGTAGCATTATTTCAGTTTTTTTGATAGAAAAACTAGCATGTTAGAGTGATAGAGAAAAGCACTGTGGTACCCCATGGTGTGGAAAACAGAAAGTTAATAAAACATAAAATAAGATCAATTACAGCACGTCTTTACGATATGAATATTGCACACTCTGTTATCGCGATAATGACATTTTTGCGATATATTGTGCAGCCCTAATATTTACCTCATAATTTTTATCAAGTAAAAGTGGTAACAGCAGCAGGTACACTTATCAATGAAAAAGTATCATGCAATGTAAAAATGCTCTGCTTCTACTGTTTACAACCACATGTATCATATACACCAGACAACACTGTACAGTCTATTATATTCAGTCCAAACTTGTTGATAGACACACCTTACCTGCACCTTCACTTCATTTTGACGTGTGCCAAAATTAATATGACAAGTATTCGTGAAGGTGCTTACGTCTGATTTATTCCAGGTAACACCATCAGCCCTTGAATGATGACATTTTCTTCTTTATTTGCATTATAGTGAAGTCATCAGCAAAGCTAGCTATTAAATGACAGCAGCTGACATCTTGCAGGTGTCCAAAAACATCAAAGAGGCCATGCTAGTATGTCTGCCTGCTTGTTCCAACTTGAGAATACAAAAAGAGGTGTGCCGTCTGGCTGTAATCCATTGTGATCATGCGGTAGTAATGCAAACTGAGGACGCACTTGGTTCACTGTTTTGATATGAAACAGGAACTGGTCTGGAAAGAGGCCAAGCACATTTTCATAGTATGGAGGGAAACATTTGGCATCAACCTGTGCTCTCAATTAGGTCTGAAGTGTTTTCCAGATTTGGATTTGTTAAATGCTGATATAATATCCTGAAAAGTGAATTTTATAGGAACATGAAAACCCCAGTCTAAAGTCAACGTTATACCACAATGAAAGACGTGAAAGTTGTGGTCTGTCTTTTTTGTCAAAGCATGTGGGAAGAAAATGAAGCAAAAATATTCCTCCTTAAAAGTAATCTACTGCTGCATTAACACAGTAAGTAAAATTAAAGTTGGAAATAGATCTGGGTAAAAGAGCAGCGCTGGAAACATGCTTCTATAAAAAGCGGAAAATTGCTGAGATCTTTCTCTTTAAGATCCTTCATCTTCTTTAATCACAATGTCAGTGCTCTGCTTTGTACCCACATCTGGTTAACCTCTTACATTTCTTAAGTTAAAACTTCCATCATTATGAAAGAGAAAAAGTAACATTATGCATTACAGAACATACCTTAATTCGGTCAGACTCTGGCAGTCACTCATAGTTACCAAAACCCTTACAAACAGCCTCTCATCTACCATTTGATAACTTTGATCCTGTCATAAGAAAGCTAATTCTGCATTAACGTCTCACTTGCTACACATCTTCAATCGTAACCACCCTTACACGCTCAGCCAGGAGAACCCTCGAAACAGTAAATCTCTTCAGTGTTTAGTCCAACAGGAACATAATTCTTGTTGCGTTATGTTTATGTGTTCTACATCCAAAGAGTCCATTCATACTCCTTTGTGACTAGAGCGACTAAATAACTTGCAATAGATGAAGTAGCCATTGTCGCTCCCATCTGCTTTGGGGACCTCTATTTTGAATGTGCTCGGGATGTCGGAATAATATCAGGTTCAGTGAACAAAACTGTAGTAACCCACCAAACAGCACATGAGGGGCATCTCTTGTCTCCCCTTTCTAGTGATGTTATCCAAAAGATTCTGGCTTGTACATCATTTTGTAAAAGCAAAGCACAATCTAGACCAGTGTTTCCCAACCTGTGTGCCGGGGCACAGTAGTGTGCCGTGAGAAGTCATCAGGTGTACCGTGGAAGATTATCCAATTTCACCTAATTGGTTCTGTAAGCCAGCAATAGATCCATACAACTGCACACACTAATGATCCGCTCTACAACAACAGTCTCCTGCTTCCCTTTACAAAATAAAAATAAAAGTGAACTGGCTCTGATGTGGTGCGTTCTGTTGATAAAGCCCCCTCAGTAGTGATACATGGGTTAACGTGTTACCCACGAACCACAGGTATTGGGTTGGGGTGGGAGGGATATGCCTCCCATATAACAGAACTAAATCTGGGGGGTCTGTCTGAGGGATCGCTGGTGCATCCATCTGAGCTTTCTTGTTCTAAACGCCCCTCAACAATGTCACCTGTGCACCCCAGATGTCCCTGCCACAGCCCCTCCCCCCCACACACACATACTTGTGGTGTGCCTTGTGATTTTTCTAATGTCAAATATGTGGTGTGGCTCAAAAAAGGTTGGGAAACACTGATGTAGACCATAGTGTACCTCAGGTGTCCATGTTATAACAAGCCTCAGGGAACAGGTTTCTATCCACATATAAGCTTATCCTTGATAGCTATGTATGATGATACAAGTCCTGTAACACAGGATCTGTATGAATCCTTTACGCTCTGAAAGTTAAGATCACCCAAACAAAAGTGAAACTCTAGGATGACCCTCATTTTTTTCGTGCCCACATCCCCTTGAAAGTGAATTCAGATGGATGACCTCCATGTAATCAGTCAGGCAAGACGTGACCAATGCACCAAATGCTTGCGCACTGACAAAACCACACATACTTTAGTGAACCCTGTGTATACAAAGTGCTACTTCTCACCACAGCACCCAGTTTGGGGGAATCTAGGCCACATCACAACAAGGAACGCTACAAAGTGAGAAAAACAGGATGGACAGGGGTCTCTTTCATTTGGTCAGTGTGCTCACTCAGCGGTCTGATAGCGCATATTGTTTTGCCTTCCCATGTACCGTGTGCCCTGAGTGCTCTGTCTCCCAGTGTCTGAGCTCCCAGTGCTGGCTTATGTTTGTGTGTATGTCAGTATGCAGCCAAACTAGGGCAGTGAGTCCAGCTGAAGTCTCATGCACAGCTGTGAGTTTGGAAGCAGGCCTTTGTGCAAGGATTCATTCATGCGCCCTGAAGGAACATAAAATTGGAGTCACTGCATAAGAAAGGCCATTGTAGAGTTCGGAGTAATGGATGTATTTTGTATGTCTAAAGCCCAGTACAAAGCTCTTCACTGCTGACAAATATTTCTCCTGCTGTTAGCCTCTTGATTATCTCATTCTCCATCCATTAGCGACGGGTTGCATTTCTACATCCAGTAATTTACCTAGTTCCCTTGACTCCGAGCCAGGGGAATTGCTCACACTTACACCATCCACATCATCTCACACAGTTCATTAATATCCAATAAAGTGCGGCTAAGTGACCAAGAAATGTCAACCGGTGTATACATTCTAAGACATTTTATGACTCGAACCTTTTAAAATCTACCCTTTTCATGGAAGTTTTAGTTAGGGTTAGGGATTAAATTTACAACACATGAACATTTAAGCCAAAATTCATACATTTAAGTTTTACCTCAAAGGAAATATCTACTATCTTCTGAGTTTAGTAATCAGCTTTTAAAAAAGTTACCTAAAGTACATCAAAAACACAGCTCAAATATAACCCTAACCCCATGTAAAGGATGCCAATGACTGGGTTGACATTAAAAAGTTAAAATTGTACCGTTTGATATAGTTATATATAAACTATATCAGATGATACTTGACAAAACGTTATATATACGTCTTCCTTTTGTATTAAACGTAGCAATTCAATTTTAAGTGGTCTGTCAACTTTATTCATTATTCTAATGACAAATGAGCTAAACTTTATCCTGAGGTATCATTACGCCCCAGTTACTCTGTCAGACTGTATGTTTTGGTCATGTCCAACATTATTTAACTTTTGGACTCATGTTTGTGAAGCACTTTCATCAATATCTGATACAATAATACCACCTAACCCATTTACTACCATTTTTGGAATAGTAAAAATTAAAATGCAGTTGTCCCCCCTTTATAAAAATGCTATTGCCTTTGTATCATTACAGGCCTGCTGCTTGGTACTGTACTGCTCAATTGGAAAGGAAGGAGGCCTCCTGATTATATTCAGTGGATCAGGGAAGTGATGCTGGGACTTAGATATTCAACGAGTGGAGCCGAAGACAAGTATTATAAGACCTGGTCATCATTTATTGCATATATTAAAAGACTTTCTTTAACCTGATCATCTGTCGATGTTCTTCAACTGATTTGAAAATGTAGGAGGTTGTGTTTAAAATAACTCGAGGTGTTGCCTATCAAAGGTGAACGAGCAATGTAGGATGTCCGTAGAATTTCTGTTTGAGCCGCTTTGATTGCTTCAATTGTGTGTATCCTTTTTTTTCTCTTAATTGATTTTTATTGCTATTATTACCTCCACCAAGGAGGTTATGTTTTACTGTGTGTTTGTTTGTTTGTTTATTTGTTACCATCCAACTTTGTTTGTTAGCAACATAACGCAAAAAGTTGTGGGTGGATTGTCATGAAATTTTCAGAAACTGTTGGAAATGGCAAAAGGAAGAACTGATTACATTTTGAGGATGATCCAGAAGAAATCCTGCATTCTGGATCACTTTGAAATTTTCGTTAAC
>JAQQZY010000003.1:14774113-14789102 GCA_030068375.1 Ostorhinchus rueppellii | reverse complement strand
CTTCACCAAAATCTAATCGATTGGTCCTTGTATCATTCCCAAGCTATCCTGAAAATTTCATCAAAATCCGTCCATAAGTTTTTGAGTTATTTTGTACACAGACAGACAGACGGACAAACAAACCGATAAATGCCGGCAAAAACATAACCTCCTCGGCGGAGGTAATTATATAGAGGTGTATACTGAAAAGAGTATGACTGACAAATAACAATGGTACTGCTACCTACTAGAAGAGGATTAAGCTACTAAAAGAAGATTATAGCTACTGTAGCCTACTTAACATGCAACCAAATAAGCCTATCAATGCCCAGTCATCAGTGCACAATGGGCATACTTTCCACTGATAGATTGTTATGCTGTCACACTGTTGCCTCAACTTGTACATGAAGGCAGAATTACAAAGTGGCCCCACTAGATTCTAAAGCTGGAAATATGGAAAAGAGTCAGGCAAGTTCTGTTTTTGTTCTTCTGTTCTATGGTTATTTATTTCAGCTTTCTAGAACCATTTCCTTTGGTTTCCTAACTTTGATTTAGCTTGGTTTGGTTCCACAGAGCTACCACATATAATTTCTAATGGTTGAGGTGCTAAGGTCAGTATGTCAGCACTTGGACCAAGGCACATGTTAACTGACACACTTGTTGTGTACAACGGAAAAAGCAGAAATAACATGTTGAGGAAAAAAAAGGTCAGCTTAGTGTAAGACAAGACTGCAGCTTTTACTTCAAATCTGTGGGCCGGCACCCCGCCTGTCTTTTATATTGGAAAAACACTCATTCTGGCTGCCACAGTTTTATTTGTGTGTGCGTGTGTGTGTGTGTCTATGCTTTTCTGGGAACTGCTGCAGAGTTTGCTCTCTTTCGCTGAACTTTAAATTTGTATGCTGCACAGTAACCTCTGTGATCAACAGCAGTGTTTTCCAATCCGCAGGGGTTCCTCTTAGAGAAATGTCAGAGAACTTTTTCTTTCAGAACAAAATACAACACGCATTAGTTCCAGGCTGTTTTGCTGAAATGCCAATTAAAAATGGTCAACCTTGAAGGCTAAGTAAGTTTGGAGTGGGCTACTGAACTTTCTAATAAAACTGAAAGCACAATCACTTTTAATGCTTTAAATCTTTGTTAGCAGTCCATTCATTAATATTAGTGCAACATCACTGCTTTGCAGACTGCACTGAGTCTATTAGAGCTGTCTGTTTATTTGCTTCAATTAATAATCCACACATGCATCATTGAAAACAATAAAAAAACCAGGGTTTTTACATTTTGGATAACAGACTTTTTCAAAGTCAAAGATGCAACCAAAAATGACATCCATCTGCTCCATCTGCTCTCAATACATTTGAGAATCTACAGTGCATTCCTAATGCAGACCCACAAAGGCTCCAGTAAGCTTTGATATATACATACCATGCTTTGTCATGGGCTTTTTTAACCAATTTATATCATGGTGTAGTTCCAATCATACCACACGGAAACAAACCAGTTCAAAGCAGCATTTTATAATGCAGTCCTATTAAATCTTTGCTCAAGTTCCAAATGTTGATGTTATAAACCAGAGCAGCCTTAAGTTTAGGCTCTGGTTTTCATCAAACCCAAAAGCAGATTTCAAAGAAGGGTTTAGCGGACATATAATACACTTAGGACTCCGACTGCAGTTAAAAGGGTTAAGGTACAAGTCTAAATCTGCCTTAATCCAACATTAAGAGCTGTTGCAGTAGAAACACTGAAGCCTTCTTGTTTACTTTTCACCCACTCCCCCCAAATCAGGGTGAATCATTAGATTACTTAGATGTCTTTAAATCTAATTAGCCTGATGTGTCTTCTCTGAAAATCCCACAGAGATGTGATTTTTTTTTTTCTCTGAAAGCCTGTCAGCAATTTGAGCACAGTGTTCATGTGTCAACCAGGTGTCATTTTTTTTAAGTCCATTGGATAAAAATTAAGTGTGTATTTCCCCATCAGGTTTGGTAAAAACAGTCCCATTATCACTGAATTATAATTGCTTGGATTAAAAAAAAAAAAAAAAAAAGGACAGAAATCCAGAAACCATCACGTAGGTCAGATGTTTGCAAATTTGTATAATTCTTTCTTTCTTAAAAGCACTCGGTCATGCATTAGACTCGCATACGAAACAAACAAAAACAAAAAAAAAAGACACAGGAAGAGAAAGCAGAAAGACGAGGACACACCTCATGCCAATAAAAGAAATACAGAAAATGTAAAATGACTGGCCAACCTGTCTTCATGTATATGATTCTACAGAACGAGAAAAAAGAAACAACAGTGTTAGGAGCATTTGGGGCACAGAGTGACAGCTTCCTTTTTCTTTTTTTTGTTTTTTTGTTTTTTTTGCCTTGGTATCATGTTTTACTTCCTTACATCTGAGTGTCTGTCTCCATGAAATGCTGAGAAGAGGTTGAAAGTTGCAGCGGCAATGGAGGGAGGGGGCAAAGGAAAGCAATCTTACTATCAGAGAATGGGAACAGAAGAATTAAACTGTCATAGTCACAACATGTACTAGCAGATAAACGTGTCGGCATGTTTCCTTTCACCATTTTTTATGTGGATTTTTTATTTGCTCACTAAAAAAAAAAGAGAACAGAAAGTGGGCTGAGGAGGAAATCAATAAAACAGTCACTTGTGCTCTTTTAACAACATATTGTTATGGATTTTTAACCGATTATGCGTACTGTTAATCTCACCGTATCTTTTACAGGACAGCAGTGGAAGGAAATGCAAATGGTGTATGATCTAAACAACTGTCTACAGATGAGGGCATAGGTTTACATACATTTAGCTCAATGTTTTATGGTTGTCAAAAAATATTCAACAAAAAACAGACATCCGATTGTGAAACTCACAATTGAGTCTTGCAAGATCTGGTACACTTTGAGTGCGATGATGACAGACAGGGGTTACACTGCAGGGTTTAAAATTAACTTTAGGTCAAAGCTGAAGAGAGGAAATCATTCGATGACAACTCTGTTTTAAGGATGTTAGAGAGTTCAGACCTAGGCTGCGTTTACACGTAGCTACGTATTTTGGAAAACCAAATGGCTGTTTTCAGAAAAATCTTAGTCTACACGGTCAACCCTGTAGATGTCAGTGTGATGAGATGATTGAGTGCCTTTAACAAATCAGAATCCTGAAAAGAATCACAACACAACGTAACTTCCCTTTTTTTTTTTTTTTACCATCACAAACCGCTTTTCTGATGTGCAGATGAAAAAGGGTTTGAACTCTGTTGAGTCAAACTGTGTTAGCTCTGTAGTCGTTAACAGCTTCAATCTTAAGGTTTTGTCTTAAGTTCATGAAGACGGCTGTGCACAAACATAAATTATAACTTCATTTACTTTCAACTTAACTGGATTGAACAAATAAAGGGCAATAAAGGGAAGAAATCTAAATATGAAGTATGAAGATGTGGAAACACCTCATAAAAGCCTTATCTTATATCAGCAAATACATAAAGTTCCTGTTAAGCAGATGTCGTGGGCGCTACTTAGCTAAGATGCTAACAATCGGTAGCACCACACTTCCTTATTTATCATTTAATATGTGTTACTTCACTTATCAGCTCCATCCTCGTCCTCTATACTGCATCATCATGTGAAGTAGTAGAATATTTCCTTGGAAAAGTGTGATGTGTGTACAAGTCCTCTGTTTCCTCTATTTACACAAACACGAAAATGGAGATTTGCCAAGATCACCACTTTGGAGGTTTTATAAACCATCGTTTTCATTGCACATGCCCATTGTTGTCATGTCAAACCCAGAGAAAAATCTCTGTTGTGACAGATACCTGGTAACATGTAAACGTACCCCAGTGACCTAAAACGCCCTTCTTGGAAACACTTCTGATTTCAGTCGATAGAGAGTAAAATCATGGAATTGTGAGATAAAGTTGCATGAAGTCTATGTTTGGACAAAGCATTATTTCTAGTGGATGTCAGAGATCCTCAGACCCTTATCCCTGCAGGGAAATTGGGCTTCTGCATTTTACCTATCGTAATACATACTTAGCATCTAGCATTAGCATTAGCACTCAGCAGACATTAGGAGCAGTGAGCTGCCTTTGAAGACAACCAGGGACCAACTCCAGAGCTTCATCAGCACTGTGGTCAGGAGCACTGACAGGAGAATTAACCTATATGTACCAGAAGACATGGAGGAAACCCGCCCAAAATGAGATATAAGGTCAACCCAACACACTGAGAGCTGGATCTGGAACCTTCTTGCTGTGAGGCATAAGTGCTAACCACTACACCGCCACAGGTGTAAATATATTCATAGACTTGTAAGTTAGTCATGTAAGAGTGAAAGTCTAGAATGGAAGTGTATTCTTTATAGTATGTTAATTTTGCCATGATGCTGGAACATGTGCACACCCACACATATATGAAACATCTGTTATTGCATATCACAGCACAGTTGTCCTGATTCTGTTATGTGTGTGTGTATAGGTCTTTTAAGACATGTTTGAATGAACATATCTCCACACGTATTTATGACTTTTATTGGTTTGCTGTCCTGTAGACTTTTTTTGTATTAGGAAATACTTATTTTGCATAATTTTTTGTTAAATTTTGACTCTGTTGGCCATGTTACATCAGTGTTTATGATACAGTCCAGTTAGTTTATTTTGGAAAACAAAAGGGCTATTGTTGCCCTCATGCCCTGATGAAGACTTTCTGTTGTCAAAACATCTTGGCAATGGTGTCTCCTCAGGTAATAATATATGTTTGTACAAAGTTTTTGAACATTGATGTTTAATATTTTTCTACAACAGCACTTTTGTATTTTTGTTTTTATGGAGTCCACATCCTTCCAGATCCTTGATGATGCATTTGATTCCTTAAAAGACACTGACATTTTGTGGGGGGTTTTCTACTGTCATTTTTTTATTCTTTATTCTGATGAATAAAGCACTCCTATAGAACTATAGTTCTGAAATATAAATATGATTTTTAACTTAACTGTTAAGTTTCTATTCATCATATTCTCAGAGGGTCAAAATATGATATGCCCTTTGTTACTGGGTGATGCCACTGTGTTATTTGAATTGAATTAGGGATGTAAACAATTAATCAACTATCAATTAATTGTCAATAAGAATTTGCTCGATTAAATTACAATATTGTCAGTTAATTGCTCTGTTTCACGTCGGTGTCTCTGGTGTCGACAGTAGGAGGCACCACTACCTACACTAGTCTTCATCACTGTGGCTGAATATTGTGGGGAGATGACCACCCGTCCCAAGGCTCCCGGCTTATGCGTGATGACACAATGGCCGCAATCATCAAACGTATTGTGGCGTTGATGAGTTAGAAATGCTTTATGGATATGGTGGAGTGAAACCACACCCCTGCCAAAATATATGAACATATGCAGTCATATTGGTCCTGATCGGAGTGTTTTCCCTGGTGTCCATGGGGAAGTAGTAGGGGTGGTGGTCTCACTCCATCGTGTCAGGTAGTGTTGCAAAGTCAGAAACGATGGCCATTTCTTCTAAACTGCCCCTCTTCAGATCCATTTATTTTATTTAAATTCTCTGCAGAATGTATTTTGTTTTTTCATGAAGTATATAAACAATATTTAGCTTTTATTCTTACACCATATTGAAAGAGAAAATCAGGTTCTCAGGAAAATCACCACTTATCATTTAATCGTTAATCGATACATAAGGTCAACCAATGAATGATTAATGAAATAATCGATAATTAGCATCCCTAAATCAAATATATTTATGCAGTAGCCTTTCAGAAGCTTCACAGTCTGCAGGAATATCAGACAATGTCTCCTGGCAGGACTCAGCTGATGTCAAGTTTCTGGACCGACGTGCACAAACCCGCTATTTACAGTTCAACTTAGAAATTTTCTATTGGATTAAGTTCAAGGCTTATCAAAATCAAATGTTAAGAATAAGGAGCTGTAGGAGTCAGAACTGAAAACAACTGTCTTTAAACATCTGGCGTCCGGGAGGGACAACCACGTTAGAGGCTGGAGAAAGTACTTCTGAAAATGTATTCTGGTAGAGTTCAGTAACACTGCCATGATTCTGACAAGAATTTTGTGTTTTGTTTTGTTTTCTTTTCTTTTTTTACAACAAAGCTTTATAGGGAATTAAAATGTGAGTTATATGAGCAAGTAGTGACACAACCTCTACAACTTGACCTGAAGCAAGTTCACAGTTTATTTTCCTGTTTAATTATCTTGTCACTCAAATACAACTGTCAGAAGTTTAAAGCACCTGTAGATATTTTTTGTGTTACGCCTAACCAGAGGTGACAATCCTGGCTCTAGAAAGTAAAAGTCCTGCCATGTATTGGTTCTACCTGTTCACTTAACACAGGTGATTCCATTGATTATCCTATCTACCTGGATGAGGAGTTGTGCTCATCAAAATGGGCTGGGTCATTGGCCACGTTTACATGGACACAAATAATCGGAATAAAAGACCAATCAGATTGAAAATGCTTCATGTAAACACGTCAGTTGGAAGATTCTGATCCGATCGAGTACATTCGTAAAGAAAAATCATTCCGAAAGAGAGGGGTGGTTTATGCCGATCAATATTCCGATCGGCGTCCATGTACACACCCGTTCGGATCCTGTCTTGGATTATCTCCACTGCGCATGTGTACTATGTCTGTATGATGCATTTCCACCTTTCCAAAACAAAGTTGCAAATTATGCATTCGAACAAACGATGCATGTCCATAATTTAAAATTTGAAATCAAATTAACATGCACCAGAAAGTAGGAAAATACAATGTGAAGGACGCAGAAAATTAAAGCTCTCGCATCACACAGACACATCGGAGGCGGAAATACGGCTTCTTCTACTATTTCCAGAAAATTGGACCAATCCATGCACGCCCAAACTTGTTTTTCCCCCGATTAAACGCTGTGTATATAGGCACGACATGATCGGATTGTGTTATTTAGTGTCCATGTAAACAGTTGATTAAGATATTCCGTTCATCCAAGATTTTGTTTGGATTGGGAAAATGTGTCCATGTAAACGTGGCTAGTGAATGGTTGGAACAAATACATGGCAGGACTTTTACTTTATGGAGCTGGGATTGCCACCTCTGAGCCTGACTAAGGATGCACCGATACCGATACCAGTATCAGATATCAGTCTGATACTGAGCGCTTGTACTAATACTCATACTTGTAAAAGTGCTTTGACAACACACCGATGCCCCTTGAAGGCAGCGTGACATTCACCTCATAGTGTAGCAGGTATGAGGCAGAGGAGTAACGTCAGCACCGTGGAGATTTTTTTCTAAATAAACAACACTGACAAAAGTAACAGTAACTGCAAGTTACATTGAAGGCACAGACAGCTTCAGATGGAGGTTACTGTCTGTCCTCTGCGTACATTCCGTACATAATTCTGTCAGTTTTCCAGGAACCTGCGGATGCATACCCAGAGCCATATAAAGATCATTAAATTATCTTATATACTAGGCTCTGTGTGTGACCAGACAGAGAAGCAGTACCATCCAGAACTGTGGAGGTAGTGGATCTGTTCAAAGAGCGATTGTGTGAGTTAGAGAAAAACTACTGACATATTTATGACAACTGCCCTCATC
Organism: Ostorhinchus rueppellii; assembly: GCA_030068375.1. Classification (NCBI taxonomy): domain Eukaryota; kingdom Metazoa; phylum Chordata; class Actinopteri; order Kurtiformes; family Apogonidae; genus Ostorhinchus; species Ostorhinchus rueppellii. Next base: position 14,781,501 of record JAQQZY010000003.1, on the reverse strand, counting down.
AATATCAACATTAGTATCCACATTAGTATTACCTCCTGTCATCACCATATTTGTTATTACTGACTTTTCTGTCTTGGTTCTTTGTCCAGTATGATTAATTAAGAGCGTCGCCCTCTAGTGGATTAACAGATAAACGCTCATTCCAACGCATTAAATGTCAGTAGCAGCACTTTGTTACAGTCAGACTAATGACAACGATAATAAAGCACATTTTCAAAAGGAACTAAAAACTGTAACGGTATTATTAAGTACTTGTATCAGTATTCCATATCAGTAAGTAATTGAACATTAGTACTTGTACTTAGTCTGGAAAAAATTATATCAGTGCTTCCCTAAACCTGAAATTATGATCTCTGTTTTCATCCAAGAATTTTTTTTCTAGATTTTTAGAATTTGCTACAAATAGGGTTAGGGGATTTGAAAAAAAGATCATATGGTGATGTTTTGAGGTAGAGTCTCATGACTCATCATTTTCTCAGTTGTCAAAAAATGTAAGCGAGTTAGAACCAGAGTATGACATATTTTCCCCAAGTTTTCTGTGGTTTTCAGAGAGTAAGACTGTGCAAGGGGTTTTTGTGGTTGTTATGTAACTATAAACACTTGCATTCTGTCAGGCCAACATAATTTGAAGATTCTGACAATATCTAGATGAAGTAAATACAAGCCCACGTTTTCCCAACAGTATACACATCTGTGACTGCTGCAGCATCTTCTATTAATTACAAAGGCTGTAGCTTAATTTGTATCAAACTCCAAAACATTTCTAAACTCTGACACAACTCTAGGGCATCTGTGCAAAACGGGCTCACTACAATGCACGTCTGAGTTCTGCATCTGGAAAAGCAGCTCATGGACTTTTGGTTATTCATCAGTCATCATTTTCTCCAGTAGTGGTAAAACGACACATTACTCAAACTCTGGAAGTTAAATCTGCTGAAACAGAACACCTTAGTGTGTTCTGGCTCCTACACTGGTACTAGAAACAGACTTAAATTAGTGACATTTATGCTACAATCCCATAATGCAACACTGTGTAATATAGCGTAATGAAATTGTGGTCTGTACTGGGCCATTAAAAACAAATGCTAGCTGAGTAGGCAGGTTTATACAGCACTGTTGCTGCCAAACTAAGATCGATTAAGATCTTGAGATCACCCAGACCTAGTTCCAAGCTGTCAAATTTCTAATGACTCATGACAAAAATAATGTCATTTTTTTTCTATGTAGGTAAAGAAGCTGAGCAGCTTGGCATCTTTCATGTCCCAGCTGGTGTGTTTTCAGAGAGGGAAATCCTCTTTAGCACCTTCTGACTGCAGTGATTTTCAAGCACCACCTACCACTCCTGAGACCACAACTGAATTAGAAAAAGAATTCAACATGGCATTTTAATATCACAAAGCTCGATAGGTATGACATGATGAAGCACAAGTAACAAATGAGATCTGTTTAAGGTTCATCGTTTCATAATCACATTTTAGACTTAAAATATCATGTGAACAATGTCTCTTTAGTATTTAAAGCACAGTAGGCTGCATTTGTGCATTTAGCTTGGAGCATAGAATTCTTGTGCAGAATTAAAAAAGGTAAATAGTGGGGAAAAAATGACATAGCGGACTGAAATATTATCGAGTGAAATCTAAGATTCATTTCTAATATAGATTTTACAACTTCATACAAGGTTAAGGAGAGTATTTTAAATAAGGCTGCACTACTCCCATAAGATGTGGTTTATTTCAAAGGTTGTATATGACCTTTGACTGTATATGATGTATAGTGTATGTAGATAATAAAGTCAGTAGGATTTCTATAAGTGTAATATGAACATCTGTGCTCATTTCCTGCAGTTCATACGATAACCAAATAAAGATGGTGAAGTGCTACCAGACCCTGAACAAACTGTCCTTTGTTACTCCAGATGTTGCTGTAGAAATAACTTTTACTGAACTACTAAAGCTAACACACTTACAGCTCCATGTTATGTCAAGACAAAGTCACTGACATCATTATTACGTTGGCTTAGAAACATCCACTATTGGTCTACCTGTAGTCAGCATACATTTGATAAGTAGGCTATAGCTATATTGTTCTGTGACCAAATTCACTGAAAAATTTCTTAGAAACCTTGCTGTTTTGACGTAATTTACAGAGTCCCTAAAATGTTTTAATCTTCACAGCAGGAATTAGGAACTTTGGATTTTTCAGTGAAGCAGTCTGTATCTTGGATGCTACTATGTTAGAAGCACAAATTGGGGAGCAGTTACTCCATATAATCTGCAATAAGCATAGTTTAAAGTTCATGTATCTCCAATATACGTAGCTCTAGTATCTGCAATGAGAATTACACCCACCATCTATAGGACCCAAAGAAGTGTAATTGAGGAACTGAAATCAGAAGCAACCTGACAGAACAGAAAGAATATAAGCACAATCTGTTGTTACAAGGCCAATGGGAAAATCAGTGGTCTATTTGAGCCATCTCAAAAACAAAAATCAAGTTTGACAAGAACTATAGCCTTTGCTCTGTATTATATCCATGACAAGCTTTGCAAACATTGCTTTTGGATACAGATCAAGAGATGCGGCTGAATGATCCTTAGACTCCTCATGTGCTCATGTAAAGGAATTAACCAATGGAGGGGAAAAACCTCAGGATCGCTTGACCTCTGGACAAAAACACTGCGCATTGGAAACTCTCATCATCTGTCTAACACAATTTTTTGACATGAAGCTTGGTGGTGACAGCAGCACGATGTGGTAAATAGTTCTCGCTAGCAGACTGGATGTCTGGTCTGTATTGAGGGCTCTGTGAATGGTGGTATCCTGAAAGAATCCCTCCTTCTAAGCGTATGCAGCCCCAAGCAGAAAAAGTACAAGTGGCTAAGGCACCAAGCCAAGGCAACACTGGAAAGACTTCAACTCTCTGAGTGTCCTTAAATGACCCAACCAAAGCCTGAACTCTAATAAAACACACTGTAGAGAGACTGACAACCATCCACTTAAAATGTGAGAGATTTTTTGAAGATCTGTAAACACCAGTCTACTCATATCCAGTATACTCTAAGAATTTTGCATTAAACTAAGCAACAAATATACTGCCATGGTCCCTTTCAGCTGGAGTCTAATACATGTAGGTTAACCTCAGACTTTCACTTTATTTATGAGCTTAACCCTAAACCTGAGTGAAACTTAAGTTACATTAAAAGCACGGATATTTAAAAGTTCATAAATCACATCACCCTTCCCTATGGTGGCAGCAAAAACACTAAAAACATGAAAACAAAAGGTCCTCTAGATGGAGCCTTGTTTATCTGATTGGGTTTGTTTGATAAGGAAACAATACATCGGATACTCACACTCCATCATATTGTAGTAATGTACTGTAAGGTGGATGCCACCCACCACACAATGGAAGGAACTCCCTGAGACGTAGCTTACTCTTTGTACAATGGCTCCTTCTAAGGTTGCAAAAACACACTGATTTGCCACTGCATATTTACCAATACTATAAGTCATTTCTGCAATAAGATCCTGGACTTTTAACTCCTGGGAATGACAACTTCAGTAGTTGTTAAGAAGTCCTAACCAAATCTGAGGAAGGAAGCTGTCCTCTTTCATTTTTGTAGTTTTGCATTTATGTCTTCTGCTCCCACACACCCTGGTAGATTTGTTTGATGAATGATTTTTCTGCCAACCAATGATCTAGTGGATGTATGCCGCTCTTTCAGTATCACTGCCTTTCTGACACGTTCTCTGCACAACAGTGTATAATTCACTCACTGTACCCTGCTGTTCACTATTTTAGTCAAATCACCACCCCCAGGGAAATTCAGATTTAACTTTCACTCAGTGGCTGCTTCCTCTACCCCACCACCACCACAGTCCAGACTAGGGACTTGTCTGGCCTCTGCTCCTCTGTTGTTAGCGTCAGTGACTTTAGCATTACAGCTCTTGTGTCACATGTTTCTAATTCGACTCTCCTCACTGACATAGCAAGGATTACAGTATGCTTCTGACTTTGACAGTGTAACTCTGATGTGAAGGTTATGGAAAATTAAAAAGAGGCTACGGTGGGCTAATTAGAACCAAGTGATAGATGTATCTGCCAAAGCCCTCAAAGCACATGACTTCTGTAATAATAGGCCTGTTTACATACATATTACAATCCCAACAATTTCCAAGGTTTTGCATAATGCTAGTAATGTGTTTGCACCTGCTTGTGGTTTATGAGAGCAGATGAAGCCCTTGTCTAAGTTCAGAGACTCCAGTAGACACCACAGCAATGCACCATGTAGATAACTTGACTTGGAACAAATCATCCACCCTTGGCTGTTTGTCCCTACTGTCTTATAGAACACTAAGAGTTAATCACTACAAATGACAGTGTCCAAAGTGTTAGGGAAACAGTCATCAACTGAAGCAGTGACAAAAGGCAGAGATATGCCCTATATGGATAAGCCAAAGCAGAAAGTGTAGACTATACAATTACTGGATGGTAGACCTGAGGCCTCACCCACTGGTTTCTGAGCTATGATTCTGATGCCAGTAGTTTGATCACTGCCGTGTTGGCTGTTAAGAGTTGGAAGTGACCATATTTAATAAAAGAGGTGGAGCTACAGTAGTATGAGATCTGCAAGAGGTCATGGGTGACGTTAAGCTGTAACTTCATCAAGAATTGTGCAACAATGTCAACGTATTAGCCACACTTCAAAGTCTTCTATTTGACCAAAGACCTCAGTAACAGAGAAAATGTTAAAATGAACCACCAAATCACTCATTAGTGGGTCCACATAAAATGAATGATGGATGAGTGAATAAAAAATGACTGACACAGTATTTTTTATATCCAATGTAAGTCTATGGGTCCAGGGCTTTTTGGAGCCACCGTCAGCAGCTGTCAGCAGTATTAAAACATTGAGAAACTTCCACATTTGCTTCATTTTAGAATCAAGACCCTTCCCTTGGGAAACAAGTATATAAATAACCCAGATTTACATGCTTGAAGTATAATATACCAATACATAAACAAACTCAAACTTAGGGAGTTGATAAACACACAAGTCAGTAGCCTTGAGCCCTGATCATTATTTTCTTGCATGTCATTACATGCACTACTGCATTAAGTTTGAGACATACTTTAAAATGACAATTAAACAAGAATGGAAAATAAAGTATTATTCAGCAGTTTGAAGCCAAGTTTAACAGTGCAAGGCTGAAGATGACCATATACACCAGCAGGTACAAGTATAGTAGAAAGACTTTTGATTCAGTGTTTTAATGAGCTTACAGAGCCAAAGGCCCATCAGTTATGAACTCACGTGGGAAAGAAAATTGATTCTCATCAAACCAGCAAGTGGAAAGTAAAAGAACAAATGCACATTACACATTTAGTGGGTTTTACATGCACTAAAAATCAGCCCCTGTACTACTGAATGATGAGTTCATACTTACAGTGTGAATAAACTGGGGGAAAAAGTAGTTCCAGTAAAAATGTGATGTCATAAATGTATATTTTTGCAGGGCTTTTGTAATAGGCAGCAGTGTTCTTGCAGGACCACAGGAAATTGTAAAAGCACCTATGACTGAAGAATATGCATTGATTTTATAACAACTAATTAATATCTAAAGGGCTAATATCTAAATATCTATTTGTGTCACATTTGATGTCTTGATTGCTCCTGCAGCAGACATATAAGGGCACTTGTTTTCTAAAGTCCAACCTCTATACTTTTATATGTGAGCCATGTGAGCAGTTGTTTCTGACAGCTGCAAAATATGTGCAGTGAGCCAAACAACCCAACAGCCATCACGGTTTGTCAGGAGTCTCGCCTTGGTGCTAGTATCACCGTGTTCCACACTATATCGCTGCACAACTTGCCACCACAAAATACTGATAATGCATGCTTTTTTTGCATTCGCAGATTTGCCCGACAAATGTATACTGACGGGGTGAAGAAATAGTACAGAGAATGTTGTCGCTTGTTGCACTTATCACTCTCAGCACACTGCTTGTTGGGACAGCAGAGAGGTTTAAGATGCCAGGGTTTCTGGTGTCTGACTGACAGCGACAGTTTAACTCACACTGGATCAAACTGTTCTTTCCTCATAGGGTTACCAGTGTCCCTGTAAGTCTTATGTTTTACAAGACATTCATACTGAGCTGCAACAATTTCCATTGGCATCACCCTTGTGAGCTTTACTTAACTGTGGAACAGAAATCTACAGCGACACACAGCTCCTGAATGTTGTCTTCTGTGGGCTCATTAAGACATACACATGAGCATCTTGTAGCATCTGCTCACATCATGTTAGACATAATTTATTCAAAATATTCCCTGTAGGCATTATTTAGCTAAAGACACTGACTGAGTAAACAGCAAGTCTATGAAAACTATACTACTGAACCAGTCAGCATGTTGTTAATTGTTCCTTACAGAGTCAATTCTGGGTCCAATATGAAGCAACAAATTGTTAAAGGGGACTGCATGATTTGGTGAAAAACCACATTGCTGTTATAGTGGACAATTCCAAATGTGACTAGAATTGCTTGGTAATCAAGGACGATCATTCTGAAATATGTAATTTTCCAACACACTAGTACACATACATAAACACAACGCATTTTTTTAATGCAGCAACTTTGATTTTGTATGTAGATTGCAACTTTTTTGATCATATAACTGCACAAGTTAAAGTTGTGAGCTGATTAAATTTGCAGCTCTTCAAAACAAATTATACACTGCAATGGCTTCTGTTTATGAGTATCAGTTTTACAATATAGAGATGACTCTTAAATCACCACAAAAGAACCACAACATAGAAAAGATAGAGTAGTGTACCACAAAAGTTAAAGATTAATTTATTTTATTATCCCCATAGAAAAACTTGGTCTGCATTTTACCCGTCATAATACACACACAGCACCTATCATTACCATTTGCTATTAGCATGAGCACTTACTATATTAGGAGTAATGAGCTGCCATCGGAGGTGCTCAGGAACCAAGTCCAGATATTCATTAGTACTGTGGTCAAGGGCACTGAGAGGACAATTAGGCAACATATGCAAATTTTTAATGCCAGGGAAAACTGGAGGGCCCACAGGAAACCACATGGGACAGAGGGATGAGGCAAACTCAACATAGTAAGACCAAGGCCCGACTGACAATTGAAACCAGAACCTTCTAGCTCTGAGGCAGAAGTGCTAACCACTACACCATAGTGCCACCACAATATGCATTTAAGATAAGATTAATTAATAATCTGAAGTAATTTCTCTGTACATACATTAAGGCTGCACATAATTGGCAAAACTTTCATTCATTCATTCATCTTCTATACCCGCTTTATCCTCACTAGGGTCACATGGAGCCTATCCCAGCTACTTAGGGC
>JAQQZY010000003.1:14754418-14766142 GCA_030068375.1 Ostorhinchus rueppellii | reverse complement strand
AACATGCAAACTCCACACAGAAAGGTCCCAAGGTCCTGCCAGGGAATCGAACCCAGGACCTTCTTGCTGTGAGGCACAAGTGCTAACCACCACCGTGTCGCCTACAATATATTGTAATATTTAATTTCACAATATTGTCTCGATATTGAAAAGTACCGAATCGATATGTTTAGGAATTTATTCAAATGCAGACATTTAAAGATTTGTTTTGTTTTTTCTTTTTTGGGAATCTTGCGAGCTCTTTTACTTACTGTATATACTAGTGCATTTGGATTTGTTTCATTGAGGTTTTCGTTTCATTTTGTTGGATCACTTTGGATCCATGGGTTCTAGATGTGGTCGTTTCTATGCTGTTGTGTATTCATGCATGCTATACTGCATTTGTCCAGTCACCACCAAAGCATTCTGGGTATAGCAACATGACTGTTTGTTTGTTTGTTTGATTGTTTGCTTGTTTATTTTGTTTCAAGCAAAAAGAAAGAAGCAAAGCACCTCATGAATACAAAGAGCCAATGGCAAAGCAGATACACAAAGGACCTTGTAAGTCCAAGGAAAAAATAAAATAAATAAATGAATAAATATTTAAAAAATTGTCACTGCAAAAAATAACAAAAACACTTGTCAAGCGCATCAGCAAGAACAAAACAAATTCAACAAGTACCACTTGAAAAGGAGTGGGAAGAAGAAAACTTATTAAATCCCATCCTCTCTCCCATTTATACAAGTTAAGACATTAAGTTGTATAAATAGGAGAGGGGATGGGATATAATAAGTTTGTAAGGCTATTGTGTTCCAAAATTCCTAATATATTCCTAAAATATCAGTCCTATCAACTTGTCATTTTCACTAGTCTGTTCCTTGACCAAAACTACACCATTATGCCAAACTGCAGCAGTCGGCTCTTTCAGGATTTTATGTGAATTCCCAGACACACGTAGATGCATGCACACAGAGGCCACTTGGCTTTTATAATATAGATTCACATGGGCATGTAGCTCTGTTGTTTGTGTGCTACAAACACAGTATTGTGATACTGCAGGTCATGCATGTAGTTTTTACCCCATGGCCAATATTGTATTATAAGCGTTTTGTCGTCTGTCTGTCCATTCAACAAAATTATCACATTATCTGAAGAATGTACTGATATATCTGCACCAAATTTATACTGTGGATGCATCTTAGCATGGAGCAAAAGCCTATTGAACATAGGTGACCTTGACCTACTTTTTCAAGGTCAAATAGCCTTGTGCAGTTATAATATCTGACTACTTTCAAATATAAATGTGTATGTAATAAGTTTTTCACAAAGACAATCTAATTGGAATTATAGAGCAGTAACCTTCAGCAGAATCGTACACTATATTTGGCCGAGGGAGATTAAAAGTGTGCAGCACCTCATGTTTTTGAATTGATCGTTTTACTTTAGGAAAGAGGCAGATGTTAGTTCCTTTCTTGGAATTGCACAAAAATAATGTTATGATGTTGTATCATTCAGGGACTGTCCACTATGCATTCTTTTCACAAATAAGAGAATATGAACATTTGAGCAGGATCTTAAACTGTACAAAATAATAAAATACATTTTTGGGTGTTTTGTACTGGTAAAGCCAGCTGTTAAAACTTTATTTATCCAAATACTGTACTTTAAATTTCTACAAAGGAATGCTTTGTGACATACTGTAGCACTAGCATTGTTCTGATCAAATAAAAATTTGTTTAGGATTTGTGTATATTTCTGGTGTAATTAAATTTTCCCAGGAAATAATCTTTTTTTTTTAAAGAAACAAAACAAATAAATATATCATCTTGTTAACAGTATTGTGATATATTGCAATACATCATATTGTGATCTTAGCATTGTGATTTGTATCATATTGCCAGATTCTTGCCGATACACACCCTTAATCAAAAATGGGATTTTATCTGGTTGAATAAATATTTAAAAAAAAAAAAAAAAAAAAAAACCTTACTTAACTAATTTAAATGAAAGCTTGGAATGTTTTTGGATTTGTGACAGCGACTTCAGCTTCTTGAGTGTCTTGTCACAGAATGACATTGTTCATATTGTCCTGTCACTAACTACCAGCAGGCCAAACAGAACGGCCTTAATGCACACTAACATCCCACTTCTCCCCTAATCCAATGGTTCTCACACTTTTTTTGCCAGGTCACCCCTATGAAGGAAGAAAAATTTCCGGCCCCCCTCAACCCCAACAAAATCACAACAGTAGTTCAAGTATAATATTTGTTGAAAGACACATCAGTATTATTATTATTACCTTTTAGCTTTTCTTTGAATAATTTGTTGTGCAAATTAAAAGAAATCAAATGTTTGCTTGAATACAAATAAACTCAAGATTATTCCCTAAGATAGCTAATAGTTTTCCAAATAAAATATTATATGTGCAATTACATTATAGCAATAACAATAAACTGAAATATTTATTTATTTAATATTTAGAACACATTTTTGGTAACAGAGATGATTATTTTAGTTTTTTACATTGCATGTATTCTCTATACAATAAGGTGCAAACTGTGTAAAGTGTGCAAAAATGGAAACGTGGCACATTCGTCTTTTCACCCCTGTAAGATACTTGTCTGTTCTCCAAAACTACATTGTTTGTCTAGTCAAGTGAGAAATCACCATGGCAGTGGATTTGTTTGTTGTTCATCCTCAAAATGAGTTCGAGGTGCTCCGACGCCAAAATATTAGTTCCGCCCGCTACATGCCCCCCCCCCCCAACAAGCCCCAACGTTTAACACTGCAAAGTGTAAACTCACCCTCCCTCTTTTCTTCATCCAAATAACATTAATATTCAACAGTAGGTATGTTTAACCTTCTAACCAGATATGTCTTTTCATTTAAGGCATCTATTTCAATCAGGGCAGGTCTTTGCCACAACCAGCAATAAAATGTCCAAATTCCATTCATTTCCACTCCATGCAATATATAATCAAATCCTCATAAAACCAGAACAATATCAGCACAGCCCATATATCTGAACCGAAAAGGCCTAATTTGACACATTTTGGAGATATTTTCTGTTTGCATGACATGTCATTCTGAATATTGTCAAATTGAGGAAAATAGCAGCACATTTGTGTGCATGTAAACACACTCCATGAATTGAAATGAACTCTTATAATGGAGGTGCTTTAATTAATTACAGTGTAGTTAGTTATCATCACACGCACATTTCAGCACACTACATGGGCTGCTAGTGATGAAAGCTACACACTTTCACAATTACTCGCACTTACAGCATATTGAAATCGACATGGCAACACTAAAACCGAAGTGAATACTGAGCTGCTAGACTAAGATGCTGTGGCTCAGTTTTAATCAGACATGATTTTATTTTCAGATAGGCCGATAGAGATCAGTGCACCTCTAACTTGAAAGAATGTTATTTTATGCCAAACTGATTTATTGTGTCACAGCACAGCTCTGCTCGGATGACACAATGATTGTGGGGTTATCAGTGTTCTCTAATCCTTGCATGTACTCTAAGGCTTGAAGCATCACAAAAGTTTCTCCTGGAAACATTTGGTGCTGCATCAGTGTTGAGCAGGCACCTAACATACTAGGTTGCTAGTGAAAGATAGCGGATTATTCTCTTAATGCAATCCATACTCTGGGCCTACAGTGAATTCAGGTTAGTAAAATAGTTATCTTAGACTGTTGTGTTTGTTCAACCTGAGCGCAGTTGCTACTGTATATCCAGGTGTGACTCGGCCTTCACAAGTGTGCCAAAATGACCAGAGGATTAACAGAGTCAGTCTGGCATCATCCAGTCATACCCACACACTGGTAGGGAGTCTTATCAGACAGAATGAGTGAACACAACTGTGTGGGTGTACCACCACTTTGTTGGGATATTAAATCCACTACATCGACAAAAAATACTGGGACACATCAGACCTACAGAACAAGGACTTCCCATTCCTGCCAATTTGAAATAGCATGATAAAAATGTTGTCAGTTGTCAATAATTATCATAAATGTTAAATTGCTGTTTCTCGTTAGTTTAAAACCTGATGTTTGTTCCTGAAACATAGTTGAAGAAATCAGGTGATTAATTGTGGTTTAAAATGGTTACTTATTGTCAGATCATGGCAAATATTCGGAAATCTGCAGGTAGAACATTTAAAACAACTACAATGACCAAAAAAAAGATGGTGCAAAAGTAAGTTTAAAAAAATTTAAGGATTTTGTGAGCATTTTAAATGACAATGTGACAATATTCACTCTAAAGATGAAATGAAATCCTTTTTACAATGATATTCATCACAGTATTATTACATTAATATTAATACATAAATATTGTTAAATATTAATAGTCAAATTATTTTGTGACATTAGTTAGTTTTGTAGCCCAGCCTACTATGAGCAATAATACCCTTGAATGTGTCCCAATACCTTTGTCTATATAGTGCATGTAGTTGTCACTATAATGTTGTCACTATAGATGTCATAATGCAATATTGTGAAATTGCTTCCCACAAAAGAACGTTTTAAAAAGATAATAATAATAATGGGTTAAAATATATATAGGTTTATGTTCTTGAATCTGATGCCAAATTAAAGAATTGTAGTTCAACTATTTCTTGTACTGACTTTACGTTTTCCCTTGCCAGGAGTGAAGATTTGTTTTGTCAAATTGCAAGGTGTTTTTATCAGGGTGGGGCCTGCAGCTTGCTGTGAAAGCAGCCCAACAAGTTTCAACACAACTATGGGATTTCTAATTGAATTGAAAATGCAGAACTGGAGCTTTCCAGGTCAGCTCTTCTTGTTTTCATCTCTATATGTTCCAGTAATATGCATAGTGTAGGCAGCATTGTTTCATATGTGAGGCCTACCCACGTCCTTAGGAGCTTCCACAGAATGTACAAGTGACCTTACATACCCTCAGCTGAGAACTGATGCTGCCTTCGGTAGCTCCTTGGAAACTCCCCTTTTTGCTGATGGAGCTTTAATATGGCTTAAATGGATTTTAGTGCAGTGCGGTTTCATGTGACGTCACTGTTATAGCACTTTGATGCATGACAATGGTATGGAATTATTGAACAGATTTTAAAATATAGAGTATATGTTGTTAAAATATATTGAACAACATAGAGATTTTTTTCAGGCTGACAATGGAGAGTAGATTATTTGTTCTCATCTGCTGTTGTTTTGGGATAAAAAAATAAATAAATAATTAGCATTTTTGCTGGCCCTGGAGTACAATGTGCTTTGACAAATGTGGTAAACCTCACTTGTAACACCAGCTGCTTTCACAGCCTCATTTCTATCCACCTCCCGTACGCGCATCTTCACAGACAAAAAAAAAAAAAAAAAAAGACCAACAGTCGTACATTTTCAGATTTTTCAGTCTCACATTTGAAAGCATCAAAATATGCTCATACGATAGCTTGTCACCAATGAACTACGGCAAGGCATAGAGGACAGTTTCTGTTTGTTTATGTGTCAGCATATTTTAATAAACAACCATAAAACAGCCGTCCCTATGACCGGTGGTCTAACTGCTGCATATTTGTCAAATGAAGTACCAACAGTCTGTCTTGGAGTTTTGTTTGTCTAATGCCATGATACACAGTAGAGTAATGTCCAAAAGTCCAACCGCTGGGTCACAAATGGACAGTGAAGGGGTCTGCTTGTTTGGCATTCCAGATGTTGATCGAGTGCTTCAGTGAAGTTGCCAAAGCTAAAGCAAACGTTACAACAGAGAACTATATTTCTGACACAAGTACAAGCAGTGCCACTTTTATTTTGCAGGGCTCCTTAAGCTACGATTAATAATAACCAGGGCCCGTAAAGTATCTTATAAAAGCTAACAGTTAGGTCCCGTTGCGTCTACTGTCAGAACCTCGTGCCAACTATCTGTCAACTGAAAATGCACGCGCTTTTTGTCAAAATGGCACCTTGATAAAAACATTAAACCTACTACTTTCTGAGTTAATACAGCCTGGTGTTCAATTCGGCGTGTGGCAAAAAGAATAACATTTTAATTAAAATCTAACTTTTGTTATTAGTTGTCTTATTTAGTGTCGCTATCTCTCATTCCGACAAAACACACCGTCGTGGGCGGAAGCAGCGACAGTAAGCAAGTATAAACTGTTAATGCTGCGAAAATAAAGTAGTTGCTTGGTGTATAACTTGTCCTCCGAATTGTGAAGAAGACTCAGAGGATCCAGGAAAGGTCTAAATCATGTTCTTCCAGGTGTGTATCGTCTCCTGACTAGCAAGGAAGCGTCAGATTTCAGAAAACACTAATGTAGTTCGGCGGACGCTATTATGTCCTTAAAGCACCCATTGGTGGCTACATGAGAGGCATTAAAATTCATATTTAGCTTAAGAAGCACAATATACAGTGAGTAAGAGACTCCACTATCAGCCACGCAGCTTTTGAAGAGGCTGTCAGTGCGAGTGTTACTAAAAAAAAATACCCCAAAAATGAAACATACCGCATATGCAAGACGAAACTCGTATCCAAATATTATATGGAGTCCCAGTGCTTGTGCATTCCTCTTCAGCTGGAACCGGCGCTGCTCTCCGTCGGCTAAGCTGAACGGGACACACCGCCAGGGTTTAACCTGAAATGACCCGCGCTAGTGCAAATCAGGCGAGGGATATGCCCGTGTGTCTGCCTCTGACTGTGGACTGTGTCTGTGTGGAGGGACCGTAGCATGAGCTAACAGCGCACACGGCTACCAGAGTCTGAGGTCTGGACGCAAAAACTTCAACATGGAGCCGAAAAAGAAGCCTTCAAAAAGCGACACCCCGGCGAAACTGACAATTGTAGCGCTCCCACTGATCGCTACGGGGAATCAGAGAGCTGAATCATGGGCAGGAACCGAACAAAATAAGCCTCGCCCTTATTACAAACTCCAACTCTTTTTTTTTTTTTTTTTTTTTTTTTTTGGGGGGGCTGGGGGTTGGCTGTTTTTACTGTAGGCCTGGTGCATGCAGACAGAGCAGGAAATATACAGTTCTAACTATCTATTATTATTATTATTATTATTATTATTATTATTATTATTATTATTATTATTATTATTATATTGTCTAATTATATTTTGGTTGTCCTAAGAGTAATTGCTTAGTAGTGCCCTCCCTCAAAAAACTTGGAAGTGCAATCTTCTTTTAAATAGATAGACTTATTTTTTGTTTATATAATATAAAATTAACAGTACAGCACATTATATCCTCCACAATATACTCAGCAATGCTTTTATGTCCTATGAGACAGGAGTGTTACAGCCTTACCTAAAAAAAATAAAATAAAATAAAAAAAATATACAAAAATGCTGTTGAAGGACATTCTATTTTAAAACATAAATGTGTCTGAAAAAACTGTTGCATCATACTGTTTCCAGTCATGGCAGTTATGTAATGTAAAAAAAAAAAAAAAGCCAACATTTTTACTTTCCTCACCTTTATCTTAATCCTATGAGATCAAGATCTCTTTTTTCAAGGAGACCTGGCCAAAAATCTCACTCTAGTTACAAAAAAAGGAACATTAAATACGTCAATTATCAATTTTTTTTTTTTTTTTTTTTTTGGTGTTGAACTGCAGAGCAATATGTCCAGACAGTGCAGTTACACACATACATAAAAACAGAACAATACTATGAGAATAAATGCAGAACATTGCACAAGCTTTTTTCACCTCTCAACAATACATGCAATAAATAACAATTCAAAATGACTTAGCTAAGACCTAATCATAACATCCATCCATCCATCCATTGAAGGCGGGGTACACCCTGGACAAGTCGCCAGTCATAACATTAAAAAAATTATTCAAAACAGCCCTATGAACAGAATGAATGACCAACAGTAATAAAAACAAGCACTTCAGTGAGTGTCATCAAACAAGGAAATAATAAACTCAACTAAATCAAACGATCTGATATTTCAGTTCAAGAGTTCACCTAAAGTTGTCAAAATGATCCAATGAGACTACATTTTTCAAGTGCAGAGCTCTGAACAAAGAGCAAAATAAGAAAAGTTTGGGGGGGGTTTTTCAGTTCAGAACAAACCTTAGGAACCTGATGAGAAATGCACATGGACGACTATCATGAATCTGCATAAATATGAGGGGAGTTTACCCAGTATGACCTTATACGCTCAAATACGTAAAGGTAATATATGTAGGGTAATAATAATGATGATCACAATGATGAGTTCAAATAAAAGCCTCACTTTAATTTCAGCCTCTTCACTACATTCTATGTGTGTTTCTTAGAGCAGGGTCTCAGATGGGGTGGTGGTATGTAATTCTAAAAGTAATCTGACGGACCTGCATGGGGAGGATGTGGTGGGTTATATAGCCCTATAGATAAACCTGTGAGAGAGTGAAAGTGAGCTCCCCTCCCCTCCCTCTCCTCACCTTATCATCGCTTATCTTTGACCACCCCCCCCTCACCCCAGCCTCTCTCACTCATCATATAAACAGACAGTAAAAGAAATCAATCTGCATTTTCATATTCCAGGAGTGGGAGCGAGTATGTGCTGAGTGATTTATACTGTTGTGATGTACAACAGAACTCGCTAACGCACTCGCAAGACCCTCCCGCCCCCATCTGCTCGTGCCCACTAGAACCTCTGTCTTCGAGGAACGCTTTTCATTCAATCAAATGCCTAAATACTTAGATAATGAGACTCTTTCCATTGGGTCCCCCTTCAGTGTATAGAGATTTTTGTTGTCTGTGGAATGCGGCTGAGCCTTAGCAAAAGTAATACATTTAGATTTCTTTACTTTCAGAACAGCCTAAGCTCTTGTACTGAGAGCTGAAGCTGACAGAATGCTTCCTGAAGCTTAGAAACCAGCTAAGAGTAGACCTTAACCCATAAAGACCCAGTGTTATTTTTGTGGCAGTTATCTACTGTATTTTTAACCTTTCTTAACTAATTTATCACCATTTACTCTAATATTATCCTCTGTATTTTATAATTTTCAGTGAAAATCAGATATTTTCCTGTATTTAATGCTGATGTTCATTAAAGCTCAGACTAAAGTTGAAGGTTATTATATCCAAAACAGGAAAAACTGAAGGAGAAGATAAAAGTTTTCTGCAAAATATGTCATTAACTGAACATAAAAGAAGCATCTCCATCCACTGTCATTGATCCAACTCTATAGGTTTTATAGGTGGATCAATGTTGTAGTAAATGACAGTGTTTCCACGTTCACAACAGAGCCTCTGAACATTCAAATGGGTCGTATCTGATGACCACGAAAAGATAATAACATTTTATTTTCACATTTTACACCAGTTATTTACAGATATTGATAGAATTAGTAGATCTACAGTTATTAAACCTTTTAGATCACTGAATGTTTATGGTCGCTGGTGGATGTTTGGGTCTTTATGGGTTAAGGTATTACCATTTATGACTTAATTATACAGAAACAAATATGTCCCATGACTCAGTACAACAGCTGAATAATTTGTGATCTGAACTACTTTTATGTTTGGTGTTATGACTTTACAGACTAATCAACAAAGTGTGTTGCATGGACTTCTGCAAACTTCTACTTTCATGCTGGCAGACTAAAAAAAAGCACATGTGATCAAAACACAAGGGTGGAAAATATAGATAATCCCTCAACAGAGTCTGCGCTGTCATATAGTGAGATAATCACACACATGTATACATATCCAGTAGTCTACTGTATGTGTATGTAACTACAGTTATCATTATTATGATTATTAATGATATAACACAAAAGCATGTATCTTAAAAACTACATTTTAGTAAATATTTTATATATTAACTGATAACTGATAATGCAATAAGTGTGACAGGCTTCTTTTTTTTTTGGTAGGTGGATGGGTGGGGTGGGGTGGGGTGCAGGCTGTCAGCAGCTATCTTGAACAAAATATACTGTATGCTGCTATTAAATAGATATATGTCGAGTAGTGAACAGAAATTTTAGGTCATTCTTACGTATTTTTATTTTACACAGTTGTAATGGGCATAATATTAATTTCCCAGTCTCTTTATTAACCAATAAAGACCCAAAAAAAAACCCATCTATCAAACTCATCTACTGATATGAACAGTTTAACCCCTGTTGATCCACTAATATGCTGAAATAACTGGTGTAAAATACAGCTTTTCATTACTTCATGGTCATCAGATATGACCCATTTGGATATCCAAAGCCCCCGTAGTTACCATGGAAACACTGTTATCTTCTACAACATTGATTCACCAGTAAAACCCATGGAGTTGGATCAATAACAGTGGATGGAGACATTTATTTTTATGTTCAGTCATTGGTATATTAGCTTAAAAAGTCACTTTTTCTTCAGTGTTCTCTTTTTTCTTATAGATATAATAACCCTTAACTGTGCTCTTTGCTTTTATGAACATCTATATGATCAGTTTATTAAATATAGGAAAATACCTGATTTTCACTGAAAATAAACCCAACACAAAATACAGAAGATAATATTACAACTATAATATTACAATAAATATTATAACTTTGACCAATTTTTCCCAAATTGTAATCACATCTATTCTAGGTCAATGGAAATATATAAACTCAATTTGGTGTGAATTCAACCAGTACTTTTACTGTACATGTAAAATTTCAGCCATTATAAGCAAATGGGGGAAAAAAGATTTTAAAACTTCATAAAAATTTGAACTTTGACCTACTTTTCTCAAAATGTAGTCACATCTATTATGGGTCACTGGTAATCTATAAACCCAATTTGATATGAATTCAACCAATAGTTTTGCTGCTAGAGTGTTAACAAACAAACACCCTTGCCTCCCCTTCGACGAGGCGGAGTAAAAATAGAGGGGAATATCATGCACAACATTCAAAAGTCACAAAAACTATAAACTACGTGGCTTCAGAATTTAGTGTGATCTCTGTTACGAATAATAAGAAACATAGGACATGTGTTGAACGGAACCTGATGTAATATACATGAATATTAGCTCAGTAAACCTCATAATGTCTGCCCAGAAGAGTTCAAGACATGTTAAGTAGAAAGAAAGGTCACAGTAAATACTAGATATGATATGTCAATGTGCTTTTTTTTTTTTTAATTGCTGTTTTTAATGCCATTGTGTACTTCAGTTGTATGTTTTTACAGACACATACAGTACAACATATCATTCTAGTCTTGCTTATACATTAACCTTTGCGCAGAACTGTATGAATGTTAATAATGTCCAATGTGGAGTTACTGTTTAACCACAACAACATGATGAGGTACAATATCCAGTGCCTTCAGTGAACTTGGTGACAGAAAAGGAAGGAAACTAGACTAGAAGGTAGCACACACCTCTAAATTAGATTATTTTTGCTAATATGCGCATGCATGTACCTCATATTTGATAACCAGCATGCACTGGGGCCTTCAGCTTAGAGCAAACTTAACCCTTTATAAAGCACACACGGAAATACTCTGGAATTTCAAATGTCAGTCTTAGTGTGTTGGGCTGTATCTGCACTCTTCTCTTTTTCGATATTTTAATTGATTCTTATTTATGTTTTATTGATTGTTTTAGTTGTAATCGTGTGTTTCTAACTTGCCTCTTTTCCATTTCTGTAAAGCATTGTGAACTGCCCTGAGTATGAATTGTACTAAACAAATACATTTGCCTGGATTTGCTTTGCTTTGCCATGTGTCGGGATTATTTAGGTTGAATTTATTTAGCTGTGTGTGTGAGAGAGTAACATATATATA
>JAQQZY010000003.1:14596308-14606771 GCA_030068375.1 Ostorhinchus rueppellii | reverse complement strand
AGGGTGTACCCCGCCTTCGCCCTTAAGTAGCTGGGATAGACTCCATGTGACCCCCGTGACCCTAGTGAGGATAAAGCAGGTATAGACGATGAATGAATGAATGACTTTACATCCACCAAACTCTGTCATTATTTATTCTTTATTTTTAACCATCAACCTGTCCGTGGACTCCAGGTGTACGTTAGCCCTTGTGCTATAACCTGGCACCAAACATTTTTCCTCTGACTCTGTCTGGGTCAATGTATTGTTGTGCACTGTCCCTGTCCAAATAAATGCTAAATAGACTGAACTTACATCGCACATTTTATACACCTTCATGCTGCCCAAAGTGCTTCACAGTTCCTCACATTCACCCACACATTCACACACCAGTAGGCGACTGCTGCCATGCAATGCTCTACCAGACCCTACTGGGAGCGATTAAGGATTCAATGTCTTGCCCGAGGACACTCTGACATTCAAACCACCGACCCTTTGGTCATTGGATGACCTGCTCTACCAACTGAGCCACAGCTGCCCAAACAAAGGCGTACCATACTAAAACAAATGTGATTCCTTCTGAACTAACCAAAGGTTTTCAGAGGCTAACCCCTACCAACAGTAACAGGGGCAGTAATATTCATTTATTATGGATGCTTGTGATGCTGGATAGATATTGTTTGTCTGATGTCACATCAGGGCCTTAAATGGCTTCAGACTAAACTGTGACAGTTTTGACCTTATTTGCTTGATTCCAAACAGATCTTTAGTTTAGCAATGGACAAAATAAACCATACAGATAAGAGATGATTGGGGGTTTTACTGGGTCTGTTTTCTGTCTAAAACAGAGCTAAGCTAACAGAGCTATAATGGAAAGTATCAGCTGATGCAGCATGTGGACACTGTAAGACACGTTATTATAACTAATGGATGATGAATTACATGATATCGTCTTACGGATGTGAGCAAACGATGAGCTTTAGATTTTATCCAGGGATGTCGTTATCAGGGTGTTTGAGCAGGTCTTGAAGGTCTCAAAAATGTGGAATTTTGAAACACTGTTTTGCAGAACTTGAAAAGTCTGAAATTTTGTGTGAAAGTTTTAATAAGCTCTGGAAAAAAGTTTTGCTCATAGTGGAATTTTAGAGTGCAGTCAAAGGCACGTATCTCGTAAGACAAGAAATACATGTCAAACATTGAACAAACTTGACATGTTTCCACTAACTGGTCAGTACTGGAATGATTCTAGTGAAACTTGTTTGTGTGATATCCATGCACTTTTGTGATTTTTATATGTTTTGGAAATGTTTTTGTCAGTAAAACATAATTTCTGCATAATTTCAAACTATGCATTCATACTTTCATTAAAATGAACTTTTCTACTACACACAACAGGTACAATCTCAACCAAAAAAGTAGGAATGCAAGTATAAAAGTAAATAAAGTCAAGGTCTAGGGTAAAAATAGCAGTTTTGAAAAAGTCTGGAATTTGCCTTTGAATAAAGAACAAACCCCCTGTATTATATACTCTGTGGATATATAGTGTTGATTTGTTGGGGGTTTTGATTGTCCTGTGTGTGTTACTGCTGCTGTTGAGACTTTGGAATATCAATACAATGTAGAAACCCTTTAACACAGTGAATACTGACAGGTTAGTTGTCTTAAAGAAATTGGTTTGACTGGGAATTATTTCTTAATGCTAATACTCTGATTTGCATGTATACGATATGCTGATGATAGATTAATATTTATGCGACGTCTGAATCCTGCATATGACATGTTGTATTTGGTTTATTACCTACTCTGACATCCAGAGAGTTAAAATACATGGATATCCCCCTCCAAAATGTCTAGCAGCCTCTTAACACACTTTCAGATTCTCCCAGGCATGAGACAAGCTGAGATCAGCTGATAAATATCTAAATTTGAACCTCCTGCTTCGCCACCGCCACCGTCACTCTCCCTCTCAATACTGTCCTAATAAATCAGTCACCCGCTGATATGCATCTCTCCTCAGACCTCAGACCAGTCCAATCAGCCGATAGAGGCGAGCAGGGGAGGAGGGAAGACGTTGGAGTCAGTCAGGTGGATACAGCTGAGCCTGTAGGGCTCGCAGGAATCTGTATGCCGCGTGTCAGTATGAAATTTTAATGATGGCGGGTGGTTGGGCATGAGTGCTGAAACGTCTGTATTAGGGAGCTGTAGCGCTTG
Source organism: Ostorhinchus rueppellii (assembly GCA_030068375.1). Lineage (NCBI taxonomy): Eukaryota > Metazoa > Chordata > Actinopteri > Kurtiformes > Apogonidae > Ostorhinchus > Ostorhinchus rueppellii. The sequence continues at coordinate 14,604,581 of JAQQZY010000003.1, read as the reverse complement.
GCAGGCTGGGAGTCCTTGGAGAGACAGATGAGGAGCTCATCCAGGGGAGGAGAGCTTTGATCAGCTCCTCTTATTTCCATATCGCAATACGCCAACTGCTCTTCCCGCTAAATGAAAGACGACATGGATTATGAGTCACTGGGCTCAAGCGGCAGAGCTGCACACACCCGCTTCTTGGACGAAAATGAGAATGATGATCCATTATGCTGTTTAGTTCATCCTGTGCCAGTGCAGCATTATATTCACCAACATTTGCACGCTTTACCTGAAGTATCTCACGGATTCATCAGACGCTGTAGGGCCTGTGTTTGGGCCTTCGAGTCACAATTTTACACTCTGACAGATAAAGGCGGCGCATTGTGGACCTCGACACTAGGAAAGAGACGCAAGGATTAGTCTCCCTGTCGTCCTGTCACAACACACAACTGAAACCACAGAGGTAGTTAACCAGAATTAAAGAAATCACAATAACACGTAAATATCTTAGATTGAACCACTCAAATACAAATTTAGTATTGATCTTGATGTGGATAGTTTACATTTATCCATTGAATTAGATAAAGTCCAGTGTTTTGTAAACTAGGCAGAGTAGTTAATATACAGTACAAACAACACACTATTACAGGATCCTGTAGAACAGTTCTATTACTATTACTGTATATACTCTTACAAATGAACTGCTACAATTTCCAGGAAAGAAACAGAAAAACCTTTACACGAAATGGAAAATGCTGAATTAATATGAAAACGTACTATTCAAAAATGTGTCTCTTAACCATGGATTAACTTCTTTTGTGTCTTTATTCTATTATTTAGCACTGCTTTTCTATCACTAGTCACTGGCAGCACTAGTACACCCAGTGGAAGCTCACATAAATCAGAGAAATATTAAATGTGTGCTTTACTGGTAGTGTTTCCAGACAGTTATGATCAATAGAGCAGGTGTTTCATGGACCTAGGGACGTCGGTCATAGAGAAGTAATGTGTAAAAATACCAGAGACAGTAACAGGCAAGGTTACCCTAAAACTATACATATAGGCGACTGTATACGAGGTACTATATACTGCTAACAACATGGTAAACATTAAAACTCCATTTTTTTTTGTTTTTTATGTAGATTATTGAGCTCTTGCATGAGGCAGTCAGAGTTAGCTTACAATTTAGCTTAGCAGGCAAAGCAAAAGTTCCAGTCTTCAATAAACAAACAAAAAAAAGTCAAATACACGTTTTACTAAATTCAGCAAATTTAAGTTAAATAGTGCAGCAAATGTATTTTAAAAAATCATATAGAAATAGGATTAGAGCTGAAATAGTCAGTTGTCTCATTGATTTTTCAAGCAAATGTGATAGACACTTCCACATTATATGACAATTTGATAAATATTCTGCATAACGTCACTGTCAGGTGGAAACGTCTTATCTCCAAAATGGTTATTTTTCAGGAAACTGCAAAAGCAATGTGCATTCTAAATGTAGGTACCGTATGTATAGTTTATGCCCGGTCGGATTTTAACAAACAAACAAACACACAGTAAAACATAACCTCCTTGGCGGAGGTAATAAATGAATGGAGTTAAGAGATGTAGTCACAAGCCACATTCAACACTTTTCATTGGTTAAATATTTCCAAATACCATCAGGTCAATGTGATGAGTGACCAATAGAATCATTTTATGACAAAAGTAGAGAAGCACTCAGAGAGCGTAGACCTCCGCCAAGGCAGTGTTTGTACTTTCATCCACTAGATGGCGCTGAATGTACAGATCACCACCAAACTCTAATCATCTGCAGCATACCCCATTTCTGACAATCTGTGAAAATTTCATGAAAATCCATCCATAACTTTTGGAGTTATCTTGCTAAAAGACAAACAGACAAATCAACACTGATGAAAACATAACCTCCTTGGCGGAGGTAAAAAGACCAAAAATGGGTATGAGGTTTCCACCCAACAGTGACGATATGAGTTAACCCCTTAATGCCTGAATTGATTTCTAATTGAGGAAAAAAAATTTTTGACTTGGGTTTTTTCTTTCAAGTAGATAGTATTTTGGTTGCATTCTGGAGCGGGGGGGTTTGATACCAATTCATGACAAACGGCATCAAGGGGTTAACTCACATATAAAAGTCAAAGAAACATCTTAATGTTTTTTTGGCAACACAAGAAGACTTAATGGGGCATTTTTCATAATTTGTTTTTATCTTTTACAAAAATAAAACTAATAATGAGAAAAAATTGCTACTACAAAAAGTTAGTTGTAGGCCTAAATAGGAAACAAACGCAGAAGGAAACAAAATAGCTGAAGCTAATGGGAACAGCATTTCGCATTAAAACACCACATGTACAAAAATAACCTGTTCTTTGTGCGTGTTCAGTGCATACAGATGACTTTGGTGTTGCTGCCGTATGCATCCTGTATGTACATATCTACCATTTTACTGTTAGATGAATCGAGCTCTTTTCTTTGCATCGTGTTATATGTTAATCGTCTTCCCACTGCCTTGTATTTTTTTTTTTTCCATGCTACTCCTCAGGGCTGCAGCATGTATTGTGCGCTTGTGGGATTGCAGAATGTGGGGGTGTGGAGATGGTTATGGGGGGACGTAAATGAGGGGGAATCTGCAGACAGAGAAAGCAGTGACAGCTGTACGACCCCCAGCTTTTTTTTTTTTTTTCCACTGGATCTGCCATTAAGAGGAGATGTTTTCAAAATCCCCTTCTCTCCATCTTTGATCATGACTATTACTCCTCTGTATGCGATGTTAATCTGCATCACTTAATGTTCCTTTTGTCTCCTAATAGAATCAGATGGGATGGAGTTGTCTTCGTTTCTAATTTGTCCACGCTCTGACACCTTCAAAAGATTTTTTTTTTTTTCCAACTACGGTTATCGCAGCATCTCCATCTACGCCCTCCCGGCTCAGCTCGATGGCACTCCACCCGCCTTGCTTGGCCCAGTTTTCGCTGCATATCTAATCCATTACGCTGTGGCGTTTGTTTGTTTGGCCTATAATGATGGCCAAGATGATCACCAAATGAAGTGTTTTGTCGAGTCAGTGTGAGTCACTCTCTGACGGAATGAAGGGATTTACAGAGGCTTTAGTGGCTGTTTTGAAATCATAAATGAAGCATGAAAACGAGGCAACAAACTCTGCTTGGACCAAAAAAGAGATATGGAATTGTCACAAAATGACAAAAATATTCTAATGAGTTCTCCTGACAGCGAATGTGCCGTTGATATTCTTTTAAAAGCGTGAAATCGGTGTAATTTTGAGCAGGGCGTCCTCATGTTCATGTACTCGCTCAGATAATTTAAAGGCTTTTCATTTGCTGCCACTGATGTCTAGAGCGGCACGTACTGTACATGATTAGTTACGGCACGAGACAAAACCAGTGGTTAATGATACACTGTGTGATTCTGATGAACAGTAATCTTAAAGTCTCTGACGTAAAAGCAATGATTAACCCTTCACAAAAAAGAAGTCACCTCTATTTCATTACAGAAGCCGTTCTGCAGTAATTGAGCGTACAGTTAGCGTTGAGATTTAATTTGGTCTATTCTTGTCTTGGATATGCGTCTGTGAGATCTCATGAGACCTTCAAATGCAGCGTGGAACTTGGAGAACACCCATTTTCATTAGAGTTAGCTCTTGTTTTCTGGTTTAGACAAAGACCTTGAACTGACTTTAAAGCACGTTCAGTTTAACAAAGTTTGAACAGAGCAGTGTTGAACAGTTTCAGCGGTATCGTTTGTTATTGTACTGATTTAATAGTGGAATCACTCATAAGTACGGACGCTCTTCAGGCTGAACTCCAAAGATTAAACATATCCCTGGTGGTTGAATTGGACAGTTGTGAATTGTTTGCAGTGAAATTAAAATCTAAGCTCTTAAAAAAAAAACATGAAAACATTCAAACGGATTCTTCAGTAGTCCGCTAAACACAAAATTGGGATTATCTGGAAAATAAAGTGATGTATGGTTGAAAGTGAAAATGTATTTCTTTCTATCTATCTTCTATTCTGTCTTTCTTTCTATTAGTTTATTTAAGACAAACATAATACAAAACATAGAGGAAAATAATAATAATAATAATAATAATAATAATAATAATAATAATAATAATAATGAAACAAAAGAAACAAATCCCAAAAAATTGAATAAAAGAAAAAAAGAACAATTGTTGTGCTTGAAAGCTCATCAGGACTAGTGCACCTCTTAAAAAACACACAGAACTCAAAACTTTCCTCCAAGAATATCTTTTTTCCTTCTACAAGCCACAAAAATGAATGTAACATGAATAAAATGTGTGAATCAGCTGCGATTTAAACACTGGGGTTTTACCCATCAGGAGCGCGTTGACTCATGGGGATCCACAGGTTCCACATGTGGTAGTTTTCATGCTGTTTCCATGTATGCTGTACCGCATTTGTCCTGCAGTAACCGCCAAAGCGTTTTGGCCATAGCAATGTAATTGTAAGGCTATGGTATTATAAAATTACTAATATCTCCCAAAATATTGGTCCTATCAACGTTTTCTTTTCACTAGTCTCTTCCTTGGCCAAAGACACATAATTAAACCAAAATGGAGCAGTCTGCTTTTTCTGGAGTTTGTGTGAATCCCCAGACACACACACACATATACACACAGAGGCCACTTATAGCTTTTATTATAGATTACGGACCTGTGAATGAATGTAGATACTAACTGAGGTCTCGTTATACTCTTTTGAAGCTTTTGTGCAGTATTTAAGCTATCACTGTAACAATAAATAGACTGTAGATAGAAAATTGAGAGTATTTGCTCCTTTACTTAAGTAAAAATACCGAACAGAACTTTGGAAATATGCCAATGTAAGTAAAGTAGTGCATCTGAAATGTTACACAAGAAAATCTATGTGTGATCAGCAGTGTTATTAAAATATGGAAATTAAAATTGTTTTATTATTCTGTATAATATGTTTGGGTTCATTTAACTATTACATTCATGTACATGCTGCATTTTGCTGGGGTGACTCTGTAAGACTGAGCTCATTAAACATACTTCATATACTGTACAACCAAACACTGAAGTATTTCACTCATTTTTACCCCAACTAACCCTCTGATTCAGTCAATTTTTAACTTTCATTCACCTTCTCTTTGGTTAGAATACAAATAAAGTTAAATAGTCATGTCTGCTTTCATTTCATTTTTATTCTTTATTGCATTCATTGTAAAATAAAAAACAATTTAATAAAAATACAAATGTTTTCCGTACTAGAATGAAAGGGAGCAGAAAGAAGACTAGTATTCTGCTTTTCATCTTTCATTTGAGCCAAGTTATTAATTTTTTACAGTTTAACTTAGAACAATAAAAATTATTTTAGTTTCGGAACGAGGATCCATTTAAACACATTAGGGACATTTCATCCTTCAGTTTGTCACAAATAATAAAAATCATCATAAATGGAGGTGCATGGTTACCATCGCCAAGGAGGTTATTTGCCAGGGTTTGTTTGTTTGTTTGTTTGTTAGCAACATAACTCAGAAAGTTATAGATTTTGATGATGAACTTTTCAGCATATGTCCGCTCTGGGTCAAGAAAGAGATGATTCAATTTTGGTGGCGATCTGGATCACTGTCTGGATCCAGGAATTTTTTTAAAGGATTCTTTATCATTGTAAGATAGGGCATGGTGGCCCAGATCTGCATATGAGGTCATTCAGCGCCATCTAATGGAGGGAAGTACAAACACTACCTTAAAACCAGAGCAGACATATCCTGAAAATTTCATCAAAATCCATAACTTTTTGAGTTATGTTGCAAACAAACAAACAAACAAACCCTGGTAATAACATAACCTGCTTGACGGAGGTAAAAAAAAAAAAAAAAAAAAAAAAAAGGACAAACTCTACCTTGGTGGAGGTCTGCGCTCTCTGAGTGCTTTTCTAGTTTTCACTGGGTTGGAAAGAGATGAAAAACATTCATTTGAAAAGCAAGAAAGAAAGTAAAATTCACACAAATGTAATTGAGTAAAAGCACAAAGTCTCCCCTTGAGATGTAGAAGATCTAGTAGAGGAATAAAGTTGTAAACAATGAGAAGACTCAAGACAAGCACAAGCATGTGCATACATACTGCACAGCACTCGGGTTTCAGTACATAATCACATTCCCCTAAAATAAACCATATTTGCACATTCATGTTTACTTTGTTTGCCTTTGTGCTCTGATATTTGGTTGGTGCTTGAAGAAAAAAAGTATCACTTGTAATGTTTCAATAGGAAGAGTGACCAAGCCATTATAGAACTGAAGATTCAACCTTCACTTTATTGTCATTCAGGCACAATACCAACATGATACAGTGTAGAAAAGAAACAGGGTTTCATCGGCTTATTTCATAAACACAAGAAATATAAAAACACCTTAGGAGCCAGAAATATATCCCAACAACTACAGAAATTAAGAAGACAATAAAGGTTAAAAAGGCAATAGATTAAAACCACAGTATAAACATTAATGTAACAATTAATAAATAGAGAAATGTTAAAATATTAATCGAAGACTACAGTTGTATACCTTCCGCCAGTTCTCCCATAATTCATTAGGAACATGTCGAGGCTGAAAAAGGAAAGCTGTCACTTGCTGTCGGTGCTCAAATGGCAGTTGCTGTGTCGTATGTGGCTTTTAGAGCAGTGGTATGACGGGATAGACGGTAATATGTATGTGCCAGCATTTCCCTGCATTCCATACAGTAAAGTTGACCAACAGACCTGCATTGCCTTCCCTAAAGCATGCCTCCAGCAGCCCATTTAGGCTGTCAAACTCCCAGCATTCTCTGCTGGGGCTGCCCCACAGACAGACTCCCAGCAGCAAAAACTGATGAGATGCAGTTTGACAGAAAGTGGCTGCTCATAATCCATTTCTAATATAATGCCTTCCTCTATAGACGTATAAAACTGTAGTATATACTTAGAATAAGAAATAATCTCCCAAAGGCATATTTTAATTAAAAAATAATGTTTGAAATTGTCTGTTGGCTTGTAGCATGATTGGATGAGTTGAAATCTGCTATGGGAGTGCAAAGAGCAAAAGAGAGACTGTAAATACATACGTGAACAAGCAAAACATACTATTACAGATTATTTTTCTACTACTATTACTACTACGAGGAGATTTGTCCTTAATCCAGATCCAGACTGTTGATGTTTTCACAACCGTTCTGTCCTCAGGAAGTGTACTATTTGTTTGGTTAAAAAAAAAAAAAAGGTTAAAATGTTTTTTAATAATTTAGTAATAAATCATGTTAATTTATCTGCCATAATTCATGTTGAAGAATAAATAAATATGTACAGGATAGAAATTGTTGCTACACAGTCAGGTGTGTGGCAACCCAATCTGAGTAGCCGTCGGATGTGAGTCGCGCTAGCCCAATACATGTAAAGTACAAGTAAAGTGGATTTATGAGACGTTTTACGACAACAGGTTCTCAATGTGAGTCATGCATGCGTAAAGTAACAAATTCGTAACCGGATGTAGAAGCGAAGTTTTTATTATTATTATTTTTAAAGATATAAATTTACTAGAAGCGAAGTTGTTGTGAACTGCTGTGTGCGTGAATGTGTGAGATTATGAACACGTTTTCAATATTCCCCGTTTTATGGCAGTAGATTAGTGGTAAAGTCAAACATGTAAATCATGTCATGGTATTCATCATCTTGGAATATGTCTGTGTCATCAGCAAAGAAAATAAATGGTTATTTGGTTCATGCAGGTTCAGCTGACCCCATTTTATGAACACATAACATTGCAGAACTTAGACCTGATCAACGGAATCCACCTCTGATCATAACACTGCCCCCACAGGCTTGTTTTGTAGACTCTAGGCATGATGGGTAATCACTTCATCTGCCTCTCTTCACTCTGGAAAAGGATCAATCTGGACTTATTAGACCACATGACCTTTGTCCATTGAAACAGTCCAGTCTTTATGTTCTCTATCAAACTGGATGGATGGATGGATGGATGGACGGACGGACAGATTGTTGTAAATGAAATATAATTATCCAGTTGCTTTTTTAAATTTAGGTAGAGAATTTAGTTATTAGTACAAAGTTAAATTAAGTAAAAACACATTATTGTAAGCATTTTAAACAGCAATGCTACCTTGAAATAAAAATCTATTGGAATAGTATTTCTATTTATTTAAATTTTGTGATAGATAGATAGACAGACAGACAGACAGACAGACAGACAGACAGACAGACAGACAGACAGACAGACAGATAGATAG
>JAQQZY010000003.1:14533293-14551383 GCA_030068375.1 Ostorhinchus rueppellii | reverse complement strand
TTCCCCTTCTGTCCACCTGACCGGATGTACTTCACCAACACGAACAGTCTTTTCAAAATAAGACAACATAACATAATCCAACAGAAAACACTATTGACAATATCAATTTAGCGTGGAAATACTCTTATTGTGTTACATTTATCCGTATTATTAGTTCAATATTAGTAGCAAGTATTACTCAACTTGTGTTATTCTTAACCAGTTCAACTGCAGATCAAATTTATCAACAAGAAAGTCACAGTAGTGGTATGAATTGCAGTGTATGGGATGATGCATAAGTGCCCATAAGTGTTGGTCGATATGGAAATAAAACGACAAAATCCATAAATATACAAGAGAACGGCTTTGAACAGCTGTCCACGGTAGTGACCAGTATGCATGAAAGGGTTCACGAGTCCTCAGAGGGCATCCTTTTAGAGCCAGTGGGAATTGTTTTTATTTTCTGATCCTTATGTGACTGGATCATTTTTGCAGGGAGAGTGAGATACAGACCCATTAATGAATCCAGAATGAGCATGAAGCAGATGATGAACCTGCTCCAAACATCACGTGTCACAGCGTTTAGTCCAGTTCAGCCTCTTGCGTCTCCACTTAGTGTGAACAGACTATGAGGCCAAACACCACTGTACTATTCTGCTCCATACTGCAGGTAATGTAGGAGTCTAGACGAGCAGCTGGTCAGTGGTGAGAGGGTTCAGTTGTGGGTTTGCCATGTGGAGACACATAAGATAGAATTCCACGAGTAACATTAACTTTTCATTCTTCTGTGGAGGCAGACCTCAGCCAAACATTAAAATCAAAGGTGTATGAAGCGTCCAAGCATCGAAACATTCACTTTAACCCATAAAGACCCACTTCTACTCTCAAAGGAATTTTTCTCTCTATCAAACATTTTTATTTCCGCCAAGGTTATGTTTTACTGTGTGTTTGTTTGTTTGTTTGTTTGTTTGTTTGTTTGTTACCATCCAACTTTGTTTGTTAGCAACATAACTCAAAAAGTTATGGATGGATTTTGATGTAATTTTCAGGGTATGTCCACTCTGGCTCAAGGAAGAGATGATTACATTTTGGAGGCGTTATGAATCACCGTGTGGATCCAGGAACTATTTAAAGGATTCTTTATCATTGTGAGATAGGGCATGGTGGCACAGAGCTGCATATGAGGTCGTTCACCGCCATGTAGTGGAGGAAAGTACTAACACTACCTTTAAAAAAATACAAACACTACCTTAAAATAAATACCAACACTACCTTAAAAAAAGTACAAACACTACCTTAAAAAAATACAAACACTACCTTAAAAAGAAAAGTACAAACACTACCTTAAAAAAAGTACTAACACTACCTTAAAAAAATACAAACACTACCTTTAAAAAAAAAGTACAAACACTATCTTAAAAAAAGTACAAACACTACCTAAAAATTTTTTTAAAAATACAAACACTACCTTGGCGGAGGTCTGTGCTCTCCGAGTGCTTTTCTAGTTTGAGTAATATAATTAATAATATTATGTAATATAATCCTCACATGTTTCACTGTGAATTCACAGTTTTATGGATATTTTTTGTGTATATTTCTAGTGTGGCTGTATGGTTGTGATTTCTATTTTGTGTAACTTCTGCTGCTGCTGTCATTGGCCAGGACGCACTTGAAAAAGAGATTTTTAATGTCAATGAGCTTTTTTTCCTGGTTAAATAATAATAATAATAATAATAATAATAATAATAATAATAATAGCTTTTTCTTATATTTTATTTAGATGTTCATGAAAGTAAATTCAAAGATTATTATATGAAAACAGGGAAAATTGAAGAAAAAGTGAACTTTTCAGGAAAATATATTAATAACTGAACATAATCCAAGTGTCTCCATTGACTAACCAAAAAGAAAATGAAACATTTTTCTGAAAAATATATCATAATCTGAACATGTAATAAGCCACATGTTACTGAGCAGTAATTTAACATTTTTCACCAAAGCTAAGTTAAGTTAAGTTAAGTTAAGTTAAGTTAAGTTAAGTTAGCTTTATTGTCACATATGCCGTACATGTTTGACATACAGCACACATGAAATTACAGTCCTCTCTGACCCACGGTGTAATGACACAAAAGGAAATAAAACCCTACTATCAACGAAAAATAATAAATAAGTAGAGCTCCAAAAGCTAAACTAGACTAAACTACACTAGACCAGACTAGAAAGCTAAATTGGACGAATAAATTCATAAATAGGGCTACAGTAGGTAAATTTAAGACTCTTCTGTAAAACTTAGTACCATAAAGTAAGTACAACTGAAACTAAAATGTGTGTCTGTATTTTGTTAAACATAATGTTAAAGTGCTTGTAAATACCTACTCAAATATGTCTAACACATGCATAGAAGTTACTCTGATTACAAAACAGAGACTGTAGAACATGAAATGTGTCCGTGTTTTGTGGCTTGATCGGACCCTGGAGTGAAATCTGTTCCGAGTATTAGTTGTAAACTTTACCAGAGGTTACACAGAAGAGCTTATTAGTCCGCATTTATCATTCAGAGTCAGCTGGTGTTTACAGTTAGTGATCAGGTGACGATACCATCACCTGTTTTTGCCGCTCTCTCTGACTTTCTTTTCTCATACTGGGTTTCTTTCTGGTCTTTTCTCTCCTTTCTCTGCTTTTAATTATTATTCATGCCATCCCACCAGTGCAAACTGATAATATGTAAAGAACTCATTCATAAATTGTGTGTATTTTCTTATTTTCAGCAGTATTAAGACATTTTTTTAGTTCTACATCCAATTTTTCACTTGGAAAAAGAAAAGGCTGCTCTGGCAAAAGTAGTGGATCTGTAAAAAAAAAAAAAAAAAAAGAACCCTGACATGTAGGGAAAAAAAGTCTGCCATTTTACGTTCTGCAAACTATGGATATATATAATGTCAGAGGAACTTGTCAAGAAATGTTGCCATTGTACGTATGTCTCTGCGAGGATCTGCAACTTTTTTGCCTCTACCTCAACAGACAGGTGGGTGCTGGGGTGGATGGCAGATACATGGAATCCAAAAGTTTGCCAAAAGTAACTAAAGTTTGTGTCCTGTCTTCCAAAAGTTTTTTGGTTAAGGTAATAAATGTGCTGTGGTTAGAGGAAGCAAAACGTTGAAGCGTGGTTTAAATATGAACCCATAAAAATAACCCAGTGTTCTTTTTGTGGCAGTTCTCAAATGAATCTTTCTCTATTTTTAACCTTTCATGATACATTTATCACCATTTACTCTAATATTATCCTCTGTATTTTGCATTTTGATGTGAAAATCAGCTGTTTTCCTAGATTTAGTTTCGCGATTATGTAGATGTTTATTAAAGCTTAGATGAAAGTTGAAGGTTATTAGATCCAAAACAGAGAAAACTGAAGAAAATGAAACATTTTTTATGCAAAATATATCATCAACTGAACTTAAACCCAGTGTTTCCATCCACTGTCATTGATCCAACTCCATGGGTTTTACTGGTGAATCAGTGTTGTAGAAGATGACGGTGTTTCCATGGCAACTATCTGAACCTCTGCACCTCCAAATAGGTCATATCTGATGACCATGAAAAGATGATAAACTGTATTTTATACCAATTATTTACATGTATTGGTAGAATTATTGGATCAAATAAATAATAAATTAAATAGTTAATATTTATTTACATTTACAGATTTGGCAGAGGCTTTTTTTCTAAAGTGATTTACAAGAGAAGATTCTTTCCCTCTCTCTCTCTCTCTCTCTCTCCTTTATTTGTAAAGCACTTTAAACCCACAGTGAATAGAAGTGCTGTAAATCATAAATAAAAACTAAAATAAAAAAACAAAAATACAAGAATAGATTCAAGATATAAAACAGCTGTACATTTAAAAACAGTGTTGTACTAGAGAAAAAAAGCAAAATAATAGAATAAAATACAAGAATAAATTAAAAAACACATAAAAACAGCTGTAGAATAAAAAAATAAATAAATAAAAACATACACCAATACCAAATACTAAATAAAACAATAGAATAAAAATAATAATACACTCAAACATGGACTGTTTCAAGGTGCTTTTATATCAGATAATGATTATGGTCAGTGGATGTTTGGGTTTTATGGGTTAATACATCATTTTTATCACGTCTTTTTATGTATATTTCACTAAAGCTAAACAAGCCACAACAGAACGGTCACTAAACACTAGTGATGTGCAGAAATATACTGAAATATCAATATCTCCAATACCAGATCTTTACACTCTAGAATCTATTCACTAATCAAACTATCGATACTTTTCATACCTCTGTCATTTGTGGTGATGTTTACCAGGAACACGGTGGAAAGTAGATCAACTCTTGGGATCTTATCAGAATGATACACAATTGGTGGGAACTACTTCTTCTTCCGCCTGGGTCAGCGTGTACTCCGTCACACTTCCCAGTCAACTCTGACCCACTCTGTACTGGGCAGAAAACAGAACAGACTAAAGAGGAAAACAGTCAATGTGCTGTTGGACTTGAACAAAACCTGTGAATGAGGGAACGTGTCAGTGTTGGATGCTTTTGCTGAAGTGTTGCACGTTCAGCATTTTCATGTTTCAATGTGAATTAAATATGCAAGTTTTCATTTGATAGTAGTTTTTAAAAAGTAAACAATAATTGCTCTCATGTCTTGTATTCTTTGAAATAAACATTTTTTTCCCTAAATGAGTTTGTTTTTTCTTTAAAGAGTACAACATCACTGGATTAATGCAAAAAAACAAAAAACAAAAAAACCTGCGATCCAACTTGTCCAAGTAGCTGGGATAGGCTCCATGAGACCCCCATGACCCTAGTGAGGATAACGCGGTAATAGAAAATGAATGAATGAATGAATAATGCAAAAAAAAGAAAAAAATTCTAGATGGCACATTAAATGGTACAGAAGTTGAGTAGGATGTCAATGTCACCTTTTTCATTTCAAGGAATACTTGTACATGAACATGAAAGTGAACGTCACTCAAGGCCCAAAACAAATTGTGTTCCCCTTACAAAGTCCAGAAAAGATAACCATGACTAAGTCATTTTTTCCTGTGGTAAAACTTGGGCAACATTCTCTAGCCAACATTTCACACTTTCAATATAGATTTCCAGCATTTCGCTACTGTCCGTCTGGCCTGGAGTAGAATTTTTTAATTTTACATAACTTTTTAGATTTTGCAGACATTAACCCTGTGGGGCCGATGATCACGCTGGCATGATCAGATCACGTGGCATCTTTAAAGCACCGTAACAAAAAAACTCACATTGAGCACAGCCGTCAACTTTCCTCCAAAGTGTGGATTTGAAACTCTCACCCAGTTTTTATCTGGCACCGATAGACCACGGAAAACCGGAGATATGATTAATTTGACAGTAGAAAATATGTTGATCTGAGCATAAATGCGCACTTATACTGGTGGGATGGGATGGCAGGCGTTGCATTTCTGTCCATATATTCACCATTTTACAAACTAGTAAAAGTGGTCGAATCAGCTGATACTACTGTCCGTGAATTTGATGAATTTTGTGTGTTTTTGGGCCCAATTTGTTATTGAAGCAGGTTATAGTGAAATAATAATCATCTCTTCATATAGATGAAGTTGTGCTGAAAAAAAGATACCTAGCATAGGCATGTTAAACATTTTTTTATGTGGTATATAGAGACAAAATCAAAAGTATTAAAAAACAGCCAAAATAGATTCTGAACTTAAAGGGTTAAGTGTATTTGTACAAATTATCAGTATCAGATTAGTATGACTGGTCTGAATTTTACTCGGTATGGGATCGTAAATCCATGGAACATCACTACTAAACACTAAACAAGTGTAATTACTAAAAATGTTGGTGTGAAACATTTTGGGGAGTGGGTTGCTGCAGACATGGCATGCATGACAAATCAAACAGTGGCTGCTGAGCGGCTTGCAGCCTTTGGTTTTCATGGTGTCTTGCTGCTTCTATCCCATACGCTGTAAAAGATGCCAGTTTGCCAATAGGCATGTTGGCATGCTCTGCTGGAGACGTCTCATATGGACAGTACATTCTGGTAACCTCTTCTTCCTTTTTGTTTTGTGTTTGGCATGCAAATGGAAGCATAATAAAGACAGTTTAGTGTAAATATGTTGGTGTGTGGTGTGGAAATACCTCAAAAACCGAGCTCCCTGCGTGTGTTTTTGTTGTTTCTTTAAATGGTTGTATATTTTTAGAAAAATTGAAAAAAGGCATACCGCATTCTGAGCTGTATGTCACCTTTAAAGGGACATTTTAAGTGTGACATATTACCTTGGAAATTTAAATCGCAAATTCTTAAAATAAGAGCTTTTTCAGCATTTCATCGCAATAAAATCCATCTGCGCAGCACTCGAGCTGCAGAGATGATATATCCTGTACAGTGACATAAATGCATGTACATATATTGCACACTGCATTTGCTTTAATGCTCTTTCCAGCGCTCTAATAACAGGATAATACAACATCTCTTCACAGCAACTTATCTTAAAAGACTCATGGCTGTCAGTTTGCACTCAAATTTGGCAGATGCACACTTACACACCTACACGCTAACCCCCCACCCCTCCCCTCCCCATTATTTATCCCTTCCTCTCTGCCTACCCCCTCCCTTTGTCTACCTTGCTCATTTCAAGTCACTGTCTGTCTGTCAGTGTTGTTATTTTAGCATCCATTGCAGGGTATTTAGGTCACATGTGGTTTCTAGCCCTGGCAAAGTATGAATAATGTAGACTTCTCTCATTACACCATGTGCTAACCCTCTGGATTGAAAATCAATGTGCACTCAAGTGGCGGGCAAATGAATGGAGCTAACTCGCCAGCCGCTCCGGCAACAGAAGCAACGAGAGCCGAGGTGTACCCTAAAGGTTTAACAGCATTTTTATTTTAACAGGTTCCAAGCCTTTACCAAATACAATATGCTTTTCATCTGCTGTCTGCGTAAGGCGTCTTGTCTTTATTCACCGAGGGCTGAGTGTGATGAGAACAAGACACGAGGAACAAAAAAAAAAAGGCAAGAAAAAGATTATTGGCCATTGACAATGCATAGAGGAATGTTTGAGAACGAGACCATTGTCGGCCCCTATGACTGATTGAAGAAGGGCTGGGAGTTTTTTTTACCCCCACTGCTTCCAACCTTTCAGTGCACTCCCTCCTACAGTTCAACCATAGTTCACATTGCCAGGAGTCTCCTCACCACCTACCCACACCCCCACCTTCCCTTCGCTGTGTAGTGCTTGGGAAATCCTATGCATACATGCAGCCGCACATTCCATACATAGACAAGTGTGTTTACAGCGCAATCCTGCGGTTTGTCTGCGTTTTGTAAAGGTACTCAAGCTGCTGGTTACCCACTGTGATTACATTGGCCAAGGGGTTTTTTATGATATGGTTTTTCTTTTTCTTTTTTTTTTTTTTAATAGCAGAGACCCCCGACATCTGGCACACATCTGGAGCTGTTTAATGAGAGGCTCAGTCTGCTCCGACTTACTCTACTTCAAGCCCACCATCAATCCGTTGCGTTCACAAGCTGTCAAGAGACTTCCACCCTCATCTCCTTTCTGGCAAAGCCAAACTATGTCGATACATAAATGATAAGAGGATAAGTCAGTAAAAACCTGCTAGGGGAAAGTTAAAACTGAGCAAAACTAATTGGGAAGGATTCAATTTGGAGATGCATCTAATGGCATTTACTCCCCGAAGCAATAAGCAACCTGTGATGCGAGCTGTGATGATTGCAGAGCTTGCTGTAGTTTATTGATATGATTTCTGCGCCTTGCACCTGTGGGCAGGCCAAGGGCTTTTTCTACACTTTGTTTGTGTCTCCAAGCCATGAGAATCTGCTCGATAACGGGTAGTAGATTGTTACTGGGACAGAATCCAAACTCATTTTCGATTGCTCTTCTGGAAAATAAATTGACTTCGTACTCAAACTCAACACTTAAAGCAAGTTTAGTGTTTGGTTAGTTGTCAGAGGCAAATATCCAAATGCACATCTTAACATATGGCCTCCCCTGCCTGTGGTCACAGTGAATTCTCCATGGTAGCCGCCCCTAAATCAAGAAAATGGCTCCTTTTGTATGTTCATTAATAGGCCCAACATGCGTCCATACAAAACTCCAACTATTCTTTGAATGGACTTTGATTGAAAGCCAGCTTTTTTAACAGCAGCATTCTTATTCTCGCCCTGTAGCAGCTTGTCTAGCTGTCCGGCCTCTTATTTATTACCCCTTGAAGATGAGACAATGAAAAAGCAGTTCTCAGAGCTCTGTTTGCGTTCAGAGGCCCGGAGCACAAAGCAGCCGGAGAGCATCTCATTGTTCGACAGGGCCGACAGAGATGCGGCTCGCTTCAAAGATCACTTCTTTTTTGGTGGTGGTGGGTGGTAAAGGGAGTGGAGGAGGGGCTCCGAACTCAACCACGAGGACTAGATTTCATCACAGGAAGGGATGTGGGGGCAGGGAGAGCTGGGTGGAGCCGCGTATCCAGGAGTCAAACACAGGCCAGCGTGAACTTTCCAGAGCTAAAATTGGTTCACATCTATAGGAGGCTTTGCTGTGCTCAGGTTTGTGCCCTGCAGAGGATGCAAACACTTTGGAATATGACCAAGGCTTGAAATTTAGATAAACGATCACAGGAAGTATATCCTGCCATTGCAAGTGAGGGTTTTTTTTAATAAGAGCTTTAAGTGGAAATGCAAAAAAGAGCCTGGTCCTAGCAAAATGAGGTGCAAAGTCCAGTTTTCACACTGTTCCTCTTCATTTGATGTGGAATCTGAAATGGAAAAAGAGGGCCTGGAAATGACTGGTATTCTTAAGCCTCCCACAAAGAAGCTATTTAATGTATGTCCGTGAGTTTTGTGTATGAACCTGCAATTATGAGGCAGAGAGCCCAAGTCTGCTCTCAGAGATAAGTTGGACGGAGGCTCGCTCTCATTCATAGAGAGCCAATGCGCTTTAGCTCACTAAATGGGCTACGGATACTCCACAACATGCAGCCTGACTCTGAAATACAGCAGATGGAAAACATGGGGGTATCAATGGAAAGGCTCAGACTTGCACATATTTATAGTTCATTTTAATTTGCATGTACAGTATCATGGAAAATGAGTGAACAGCCCACCCATTAACACACCCCATGAGGTTAAAATTTTCATAATAATAATAATAATAATAATAATAATAATGAAGTCAGTACTGTGGTCTCGTTGCTGCACAGGTTAAGGCTTAAGTTGTTATTGTGGTGTTAAACTGATGTCATTTCACATATCTCACATATAAGATACAGCTTTTACATTTTTGCTTTTAATCACCCGATTAATTTAAGGCCAAGTTTACACTGAGGATAATGTTCATTGTTCATTGACTAACCACACGTTGATTGTCTCCTAAGCAGTTTCCATTTTTGAATGAATGAATAAATGGTTTATTTTTGGTTTGCACAGTATCACCACACACAGTACAACAACCACAATAAACACAAAAAGAAAAAAAAAGGAATAGCCTCGAAGAAAAAGCTTATTTTTTGCCTGTGCTTTTCACCTGACACACCGCTTACATTAAATTCAATGTGTACATCACTGAGGATTCACATTGTAACAAAAGAATCAATAATAACAAAAGCACATCCATGTCCACTTAATGCTCCTGAATAATCTTATACTTAAGATTTTTGTTAAACTTTGTCAGAAGTGAACAACTTAAATTAATCGTCACGTTCATTCCAAAATTTCCCATCCACAATCCAAATACATCTGAACTTCACATTTATTCTCACTTTCATACATTCAAAAATATAAAAAACACTTAAATTATAGTTAGTCTCTCTTCATTTAAAGAACTCTTGAATGGTATTTGGAAAAATACTATTTTTTACTTTATAAATTATCTCTAATATTTTAATTTTAAATTATTAGTTGCTTCACAATATCTTACTTTATTAATTATTCTAATTGTTCTTTTTTGTCATTTTTTTTTACTAACGTATACTAGTTTTTCCTGTATTCCCCATATTTCTGCACATGATGTAATTAGGAGACAGGTGCTAGTGACTGTCCACAAAAAAGTTAAAAACAGTGGTGTTGTCCAGTGCATACGCTGTTATACGATGTATGCCTACTTATTTTTCACTCATTGCATATACCCACTTCTAAATCTCTCTGATGTGCACCATACAGTAGTATCCGAGCCAAATGCCCATGTTTCCCCCTAGGATGGTGAAGCCATGACCCGCCCTACTCTACTTCTAATTGGCCAGTACTTGGTACCTTCAGTCATTAGATTGGTTAACTTTAGGTATGAGGACTGATGAGCCAATCAGAGGTAGAGAAGGGTGGGTCATGCTGAGGAAAGTATTGTTAACTTAGCACCAGAGTCAGAGCTCTGCTGAACTCTGACCACCTCTGGAACCTGATTGGACTCCTCAGGTGCCAGTGCCACCCCAGGTGAGTGACAGGTCACTGCACGTTTCATTGAAAGATATGTGATTATTGGAAATGGGAATGAGAAAGGCAGAATAAACATCTTTTTAATGAGTGGCACGTATCGAGAGAACCTACTTTCAGGGAATACATAATTCTGAGGTCAATTTTAAGGTGGTTTCAGAATGAGTCACTGTTTTAAACTACTGGACATCTGACAGCCCATTTAGAGAAGAGATGTTAAAGTGTGTGAGTAGCCTAACGTTATGAAAGGCTAATGCTGTGAAAGGCTGATGCTATGAAAGGCTAATGGTATGAAAGGCTAATGCTATGAAAGGCTAATGGTATGAAAGGCTAACATTCTGAAAGTCTATTGCTATGAAAGGCTAATGCTATGAAAGGCTAATGGTATGAAAGGCTAACGCTATGAAAGGCTAATGCTATGAAAGGCTAATGTTATCAAAGGTTAATGCTATGAAAGGCTAATGTATGAAAGGCTAATGCTATGAAAGGCTAACATTATGAAAGGCTAATGGTATGAAAGGTTAATGCTATGAAAGGCTAACATTATGAAATGCTAAAGCTATGAAAGGCTAATATTATGAAAGGCTCATGCTATGAAAGGCTAACATTATGAAAGGCTCATGCTATGAAAGGCTAATGCTGTGAAAGGCTAACATTATGAAAGGCTAATGCTATGAAAGGCTAACATTATGAAAGGCTAACATTATGAAAGGCTAATGCTATGAAAGGCTAATATTATCCTATGTTTCCCTCATGTTGAATACATGTACATTCCTCCAGCTGTTTGTGTGACCACTAATACCTACAAACTGCTCCTGATCAAGTCATGATCATTTTATAATAGTGAATAAATACAACTGATGGATTTTTGGGTAAACTAAATAGAGTAGTCTTATAGGTCACTGCTTATAAAACAGCGTTTTTCTGGAAAAAAATAACAAAGTGCAAAAAATTGAGAGTATACCGACTTATCCAGGGACCACTCCACCACTGGGTAAAAACATATTGTCTGACTGGCCCAGATCTTACTTTGACGCTGCTTTACTCCTAAATACTGGACATATTGTGTTGGAAACAAGATGAAAAAAGAAACCTATTATAGACTACTGAGCATTCTTGGGTTGCACAAAGAGACGGTATGGGCTATAATCCTTCAAAGAGAACTGAAAGTAAGAGCACTTATCTTGTCATGTTTAAGGCTGTTGGCTGCACACTGCTCTGCGCTCCTATTCGTCAGTGTCACACTAGTGTCGGAGCTCATTGTGAAGAATCCAAACATGCTGGACGGGTACCTCATGTCACGTTGTCTAACCCTGGCTCAGTCCTAAATTTAACCAATGCAAATCTCATGATGCAAATATGATCATTTTTTCCCCCCAGAATCAGGTCATTTAAAGTTTCTGGAACAGTTCTTGAACATTTTCCATTTTCCACTGAGCTCTGTTTTGATCTCTACCAGTGCCTGAGAAAAATGTCCGCTTGTTTAACCGCTAATGTCTTCCTATGTTTATGTGCTAATTGCTACCATCAGCCATCAGTTGTTCAGTGTTGAGCAGTCTAATGGCAAAAAAAAACCCCAAAAAAACAAAAAACAAATGAAATCCTGAATGTTTATTTATTTGAACTGTCTATATACAAATAGAAAAGTACAAAATTTGGATATTGTAAGGCCAGGTAGCGTTTAGAAATGAGAATATGGCTACTGTCCACTGACCTTTTATTTCTCTCAGGCCTGGAAACATTTAGTTATGCAGCGTTACGACTTCTGGAGCTGATCACAGTCACTCTGCACAGTCCTCATGTTTCCACTACAAACACTGTGGTGAATGTCAGAAGCATCGAAGTATTGTCGAGATAGACTGATAATGTACAAATGGCATCAAGCAGCACAATGTACAGGCTTACTACAGGGGCTCAAAAAGTCTTGAAAAGGAAGTGATATTTAGCTTTTTTTTAATGGAATTATGCATTTCAAACATTTCCCTGTGGTCTACATAAACTGTAAATGCTCTGCTAACTCATAAACATCAAATATCATATGTGTGTATCATTTAAGTTATTTTTATATTATTGTCATTCATCTTCAGAACCTGTTTTATCCTCACTAGGGTCACATGGGTTACATGGAGCCTATCCCAGCCACTTAAGGGCGAAGGTGGGGTACACCCTGGACAAGTCACCAGTTCATCACAGGGCTGACATATAGACAAACAATCACACTCACATTCACACCTACCGGCAATTTAGATTAACCCATTAACCAATCACTGCATGTCTTTGGATGGTGGGAGGAAGCTGGAGTATCTGGAGACACGGGGAGAACATGCAAACTCCACACAGAAAGGTCCTACCCCCATCGACTGGTGTTGGAATCAAACCCAGGACTTTCTTGCTGTGAGGAACGAGTGTGAACCACTGCACCACTGTGTCACATTATTTTTTTATACAAAAATCTGTATACACACAGTGTAAACACAGTAAAAAGGACATGAAAATTATATGCCTCCAATTTTATCGAATCTCATTTTATTCTCTCACAAGTACATTTTGAGAATCAAATTAATTATGCAAGGCAGAGTTTTTGACCAAAGTGACCACTGTTGCAAAATCCCTTACAATTTATATCCATTTAAATGACCAGGTTCTGCATGTAACACTAGTGGACACGATGGGTTACACACAAAATCTAGAATGAGACTGAGATTCATGAAAAACTTGCATGTCTGGATTAGAAAAACCACTAGGATCCTCAAATTTAACACATTATCTTTATTTATAATGGTGTATTAGACCATTTACAGCCATGTTTTCCAGATCAAATGCACTGACACCTAGGTAGCTTTTCATGTCCTAATTTTGGTCCTATTTTTGGCTCTAATATTTTATTTAAAATGTGTTAATTTTGGGAAGGCTCAGAGCAAGAGGATCTTTTTTTTTTTTTTTTTGCATTTATCTGAGGTCACCATTAGGCACATCCTGGGGGGGGAATGTCTAAATTTCTCTTTTATTATAAGGTCTAAAAAAAGCTGGTAAAGTGCCAGGTCCTAAAATGAACCAAGTTCATAGAAGGATCCATATGTATTTCTAACACCGCAAACACAGCCATAAGTATTTGATCATGTCCTTCTTAACTCCATTCAACTGTGTTAACTGACAACACTAAACCATGTAGCTAAGTAGCATGTTTTATCTGTGGTAGAAACACAAAACATCAAGTAAAAAGGACCAAATCAGGAGATCAAACAGACACGACATGCCACCTCTGAAACACTCCTGGCATGGACTGAGGCCCTGCAGAGGACGGAACTAAACCACGTCAGAGCCGTAATGTGACGCAGCTGCTCCTGGTGGAAAACAGGGGTGAGTCCTGCTGTCTCCACTGTGAGCTGTTCTGCACTGAACGTCTGCGCTCACAGTATGTCCATACCATTGTATAGACTCAGAGCTATATTTAGCCCCTGGTCACTACTTAGCTCCTACTTTATCAATTACATTAGGCTGAGCACATTCAGTAAGCAGGTGCTTGTTGGTTTAGCTGTACGCCCGAGCGATAACATTACCAGGACTGGAGAGCCATTCCATTCGAGCTGCTTTCTTCAGTCTCTCCATTTGCTGCTTGGCTGCAGGTTCCTGGCCTCCACCAGCATGCACAACCCCTTGAACAGATCCTTCTAATCGACTGAGTTTATCTTGGGGGATAGCCAGCAGACTGTAGAGCCTTTTTTTTTTCTTTTTCAGTCAAGAGCGTGAACAAAAGGTTGTTTATGCGCGGAGGCTGCTCTCTCATAGAAGGCTGTGTCTGTTAGTGCCAGTGCAGAGAGGCAGGCTTTTGAAAAGCACTAAGCCACATACTCCTGCGTTGTGCTCAACAGCAGCAGCAGCAGCAGCAGCGGAGTGTACGGCTCCAGTGACTGATTAACAACCGCTGGATGTATGGAGCTGAGGCAGAAAACAGCCATGAGAGACAAAAGACAGACGGAGAACAAACAGCTCAGTGACAGATTGATGGCTTCACTCGCAACAACATTGTACCGGACCGGTTCAACATCATTTAAAAAAGACATTAAATGATTTCAATGAGGAATGGCTGACAGGAAAATTGAATACCAAGGAATGATATATTGGCCTGATATTGATTTATTAAGAGCGGACTATTGCTCATGCATTTTTTAATGTCAGTTTATATCAGAGAAAACCTCTGTAGTTCAGTCAGAGTACATGTTTACTCCTTCTACTTTCCATCAGATTCCAGACAAAGGTTTGACCCAGTGTCCTGACCTTGTTCATGACTGAGAAACCAGAAAAAAACTGTATTTACAAGACCTTATCCACTAGCATTTAGTTAAAGGCAGTGGTGGAATGGAAGTATTTATACTTTGTTACTGTACTTAAGTAAAGATAATAAGCATACTTTTGATTTTACTCCATTACATTTTGTGGCAATCATCCGTACTTTCTACTCTATTACATTTCTACAATTTATGCTCTTACTTGTTACATTTTATGAACATAATTTCCTCAAAGTCTTGCATGTAAAAGTAGATTAAAAGGCCTCATACCTGTACTTCCATATAGTTTAGAGCACCACCCACCACTCGTGTTTGGTTACTGTTGTGTTTTCCTTTTACTGTTCTTAACAGAGCACCATGTTTTAAATAGTTCTGCAAGTAAATAAATGATTTAAAGATATATCATGTTTTAACTGGTTTAACTTAATGTTAAATTAGTGGTTAATACTTATAGAAAACTGGTCAGCCACAGAGGGATGAGTTAGAGTATGCACAGTACTGCAGAGAGCACACACAAGAAGTACACTAACCTTTAAAATACACATATACTGTAGAGTTGGTTGTAATTATTATAGCAGTGATATCGGCAGAGGCATAAGTCAGTATATCTACATTCTGTATCAAAATAGCACAGAACAGACACTGAGACTGAGACCACTGCATGAGTACTTTAACTTAAGAAAAAAAAAACAAAAAAACTTGAAAGTAAATGTAACAGTAAGTACTAGTACTTTTACTGAAGTGATATTGTTGATATAGTACTTCTACTTTCACTTGAGTATATATTTTACAGGATATTTGTACATTTACTTAAAGGAGTGATATTTTTCTTTTTTAAAAAAATAGAATTATACCTTTTTAAATCATTTCCCTGTGCTCTACATAAACTGTAAATGCTCTGCTTGGGTCTGAATTCTTCATTCATTCAACTCCACAGGTCCATCTTCAACCCTGTTTCTGAGGAATGACACCAGAAAGGTGGTTTTGAGCGCCGGCCCTTTAAATACACATGAGCCACTTCTGGCCCCGCCCCCTCTAGGTTATTGGCTGTGCTGCTCTGTCCTGTTCAACCAATAACTGAACATTTTAGGTAATCAGCTCAAAGTTTGGACATATTTTTAGCTTGGACTACAACCGCTACTGCTGATAAACAATTATGTCGTACTCAGAGAAATGTTCATTTTGACCTTATATGAGCAAATGTTGTGATGTAATTTATTATAAAACATAACAAATTAAGAAGGAATTAAAACAGGTTGTAGAAATCCACTTGCTTTTTTGCCCAAATGAATATAAAGATAGTTTTGCAGCAGCTGGAGGGTTCAAATTCAGACTGTATGAACTATTAGGGTCCAAATGCACGAATAAATGAACCACAGACTAATAAAAGTGGGTTTAGATAAATGTGAGCCCTTTAATGAACAAAGAAACAAACCAAACCCCTTTGACTTGCCTTTTTTGGGGGGATACTTATTGATTTTGCAAAGTTTAAACACTCTAGAGAACATTTTATGTAATGTCAGTCAAGATGTCACTAAAATATGCAACATAAACCTCGGATAATCTCGTTCCTCTGAAATATGTGCAATGACAAATAAAGTCGTCTTCTCTTGTCTTGTGCACAAATAAATGAACTAAAGACTAATAAAAGTTTAGCTAAATATGAGCCCTTTAAGTTCTAAGCTTCAGTACTTCCTCCACCACTGGTTAAATGTAGTGAAAAATGATTATTTTAAATGATTAAACATCAATATTGTGACTTTTACTGTATGACTTAGGTTACACGAGTCATTTGGGGATCTAATGCACTGGACTCATGTGACAGACATGATAAAAAAGTTTGTTGGATTTTCAATATGTAGGTGTTTGAGAATCCTACACCCAGCGGAAAGTCGAGGGAAATTACGAGCCAAATAAAACGAGCAACATGAGCAAAGAGGGAGAATAGCATGATGGGAAACAGGATTGTGGAAGACAGCCTGCCGCAAAGGGGAAAAATGAGCGTGGAAGGTTCAGTGTCGAGGTGGGGGTGAGGGGAAGTTAGCCATCCTCTGGGCAGGGCTGTAGTCCGGGTCACTGTTGGCCCACAGGAAGGCCCTTCTGCATTCCTGTCCTCTGGGTGACCCCTCTTCTAGGGCCGCAAGACTTATTGGAGTAATCAGCCCCTGTCAGCACCTTGGTTATGCTGCATGGACTCAATCCAATAAATGTGAATGGGACGTGTAATAGCACCTGATGAAAAGTAAGTTTGTTTGCACTGAAAGGAGTCCCTCTGAGTTTTTCCCTTTCTGACCACTTTTTTTTTCACTCTATGTTTTGCTACGCTCCCAATAGAACTCTGTGTTTGCTGCAGGAATGGGAAACTACTGGGAGAACAGTCAAAAACAAATCCATGCAGCCTTCTATTGCAAAACCACATTTGTAGACTCCCACATATTGGTTTCAAACAGATGAAAAATTGTATAAAGGAGCTGTTTGAGGAGGGGGAAAATCCACTGGAGTACCATAGTGAATTATGGTGTAGATGATGATACAAGTTTATTCACCTGTCAGTCAACTATATAGCACTCAGGAGAGAACTGGACAGAAACTGTTCATATTTTCACACCAGAATTTCCTCTTGCAAAAGCAAAAGTGGGAAGGCAAACCAAAATACAAACTAAAACTTACTGAGACGGATGAGACATTTCCAGTTCGATGAGTGTACACTTTTACAGAGGAAACGTCGGGGATGTCAAACTCCTGTTAGTTCAGGGACCAAATTCAGCCCAATTTGACCCCAAGTGGGCCAGACTAGTATAATGACAGCATAATAACCTATAAATAATGACAGCTTTAGCACAAAAAATAAATAAATAAATCATGAAAATATTTACATTTACAAACTATCTGAATAAAAAAGACATTAACCCTTTCATGCATGAATTATGAAAGCCTTAATCAAGACTTTTAAAAAAATTTTCCTCTTTGGGAATGGAAAAAAAAAACTGTGTGATTGATGTTTTAAGAACCTATTCATAGTTACAAAACCAGCTGTTTATATTACAACCAAAGAAACATGTATTTACTGATTATAGGGTCAAAACATGATATTCCAAATCCCTGACAGGATATTTTAGAGACAATCTGACAGATTAGTTGTTGCTAAATGACTCACATTTGTACTTTTAAATTCATTTTTGCTTTATTTGGCCCATAAGGGATTAAGTGAACTAAGCACCTGCTTAGGGCCCCGCTGCCACCAGGGGGCCCCTAGTGCAATTAAGGAAAATAATAATAATTTATATATATATATATATATATATATATATATATATATATAAAATATTTTTTTTTGAAT
>JAQQZY010000003.1:14512105-14524784 GCA_030068375.1 Ostorhinchus rueppellii | reverse complement strand
CACACACACACACACACACACACACACACACACACACACACACACACACACACACACACACACACGCACACACACACCAGACATTTTGCATGCCAGCATTTTATTAGTTGAGTTTTGGAATTATTGCAGGTGCATTTCTGAACTGTGGAAAAGTTGGCTGATTTCATCCTGATTTGCTTTGATTTGTTCTTGTTACTCAGGAGAAAGTCAGAAAAGTTTCTTTGCGATCTTACAAAAATACAATTGAATTTGATGTTTTTATCAGACAGCAGCTTCTCAATCCTCTATAGAGATACTCTGAAAACCAAAATTTCAACCTTATTATGTTATTGGAGGACATAATAATATTTTATTACTTTTGTGAAATAAAAAATAAGTAAATGAATGAAAATGCACTGTCACGTAGAAAATCAAGATCAATTAAGTTACCATATTTGGTTCCTCACCTGTAAGTGGTGCACAAAAAAAAAAAATACAAGAAATATATATGAAAAAATACAAGAAAAAAAAACATGTAAAGTGAAAGGAACGTGTATTTTAGAACATTAGACCAACATGTGTGCTGATCCAGACCCAGATCCACATTCACCCTTTGAACATCATTCCTTCCATTAGTACCATTACTTCCTGGTACCTAACAAAGCAGGTCCACTCACTGTTCATTCACAGGTGGACCTTACAGACCCTGGAGACCACATTGGACCTGAGATTGTGGAGTCACTGTTGCTGTCACTGTCTTCTAATGTATGCGGAAATGACCAAAAATAGTCACTTGGTTGATAAAGGGTTAAAATTTATGAACTTTCTTGCCAATTTGTTGACTCTTCAGTGTGACATCACAGTACCTGTTTGATATTTTTGATTTGACAAGTCATTTTTCTTTCTGTGTTTCTGTGTGTGTCGTCTGAATACCAGTGTGTATGTGCATTCATGTTTGAGATGGCCATCAATAGAAAGAGAATGGAAGGAGAGATTAGGCGACTTTGTGTGCTAATCCCTGTGAAATCACAGGCCCCGGGGGTGAGGTGGGGAGATAGGCGAGTGCATCTCTGATCAGACGGGCTGTGGCTCACCATGTGAAGCCGCCTGAATGCCCGGTAATCCTTCCCCAAGCCACAGAGAAGCCCGCCTGACTGATGGGCAGCTCCCCTCACTGCAAACACCAGGCTTCTGCCTCTAAAACAGTTCATCACAGCCAGGACTGGGAAGACTACAGGCGGGTTAAGGAGGTGAGGCCTGAGGTGATGGTTTAGTGGGGAGAGCTGAGCAGAAAGTAGATTTTTCTGTCAAGTAAGGGGTTCAATTACAGTAGTTCTGCTTTCCTTTAGTTCAGTCGAACTGTTTCCTTTCTGGATAGATTTGAAGTAAAGCTTGTTTCATTTTCAAAACAATGATCATGTTAGTTTTATTTTTACTCTGTACTTCTGTAGATTCTGGTGTTTTTCTGTTACTGTACTCAGTTGTGAACAAATCAACCCAAGTACAATGTCAGGAAAGTTATTTTTGAACCGCAAATGGATATAGATTAACAATAAAACATTCAGAAATGTCACATTATCAAGTTACAAAGCTGGGTAACTGACATGACTTAAGTTAGACTTAAGTCCCATTTTTATGACTTAATTGACTGACAGTGACAAAAGACACAACTTGACATAGGGTTAGTATCTTCCTGACTTGCAGTAAATCCTGTTTAAGAACATATGAAAAATTCATGTTTGAGATACTGGAATATGCTCAGGTGATTTCTAATGCACTGTGTGCCAATGTAAAGCAGCAAATAGTTGAAATATGGGACGGGAATGAACAATACTATTAACCCTGTGGGGCTATGTACTATTAACTATTATATACTATTACTATACTACTATACTATATACTATTACTATTAACTAATATTAACCCTGTGTGTCCTTAAAGCACCGTAACAAAACAACTTTGTCACACGGAGCGCTGCTGTCAACTTTACTCGAAAGTGTGGATTTGAAAGGCTCTCACACTTTTTATTTTGCACAGATAGACCACGGAAAACCAGAGATATGATTATTTTAATTTGATAGTAGAAAATATGTTTATCTGAGCATTAATACGCACTTATACTGGTGGGATGGGACGGCAGGTGTTGCATTTCTGTCCATATATTCACCATTTTACAAACTGGGAAAAGTGGTCGAATCAGCTGATACTACTCTACGTGAATTTGATGATTTTTGTGTATTTTTTGGCCCAATATGTTAATGAAGTAGGTTATAGTGAAATAATAATTATCTCTTCATATAGATGAAGTTGTGCTGAAAAAAAGATACCAAGCATGGGCATGTTAAACATTGTTCTTATGTGGTATATAAAGACAAAATCAAAAGTATTAAAAACAACCAAAAACAACCAAAAGCTCAGGACTTAAAGAGGTAAGACATCACTCACTATTATTGTTCGTTTGTACTTTTGACCAACAGTTCAGCTTTATTTTGTAGACTAGAGCATGAAAAGTTCACATGAGTCGTCATTAGTTCGACCTGAACTTCACTTGTCTTGCTTGTCTTTTAGCTGCAATGCCATTTAACTTCTATTTTTTACACCATAGAAACACAGCGCTTGATTGAGATTTTGGTGGTTAAGACTCCAAGCTTATTGTTTGCACATGTGTGTTTCATTCCCACTTCCTTAACCCTTTATAGAGCACTCATAGAAGTATTCTGATACTCTAATTTCAACCTTAGTGTGTGATTGGAGAACATAACAAGACTTTATTACTTCTGTAAAGTGTTTCAAAATCTTTTATTATGTAGAAAATCAAGGTCAGTGCAGTTACTATATTTGGCTCCTTACCCATAAGTGGCAAAAAAAGAAAAATCCAAGAAGTAAACAGAAAAAAACACATGGAAGATATAAACAACAACAACAAAAAAAATAGGAACATGTATTTTCGAACATTAAACCAACATGCGTGCTGATCCACACCCCTGTCCACATCCACATCCACCCTTTGAACATCATTCCTTCCATTAGTACCATTACTTCCTGGTACCTAACAAAGCAGGTCCACTCACTGTCCATGCACAGGTGGACCTTACAGACCCTGGAGACCACATTGGACCTCAGATTGTAGACTCACTGTCCTCACTGGAACTGTTGCTGTCTTGTAATGTGTGTGGAAATGACCAAAAATAGTCATTACCAGCTAAAGGAATAAATCACTATTGCTTATTATCACATATAATTGACTTTTAATTGCTTTTCAGACACATTTTTTAAACAACAGATCTGAAAAGTCCAGAAAACATCATGTTAACCTCATCACAGTACCCAACACTGATCGGACACTGCACAGTTATCACAGCTAATTTCAGAAGAAATAGTGTTAAATTATCTGCACTGAAAAACAGTCTTTTCCAGTGAAACATCTATGTGCCTTGGTGTGGTCGGATGGTTTTACCAAGTCATGGTGAACTCAGGTCTCTTAGAGCAAACTACATGGATTTGAGACAAGCTGCTGAATTCATTTGTGAGTTTGGAGGAACAGTTGATAACACTTTCACCTCAGAGTAAGAAAGTTCAGAGTTCTGTTCTGTGTGAAGTTTGCATGTTCTGCTCATGCCATGTGGGTTTCCTCCAGGTCCTCCAGTTTCCTGCTTTCACAAACATGCACGCTAGACTAATTTTCCTGTCAGGGTTCTGTGACCAAGGTCTTAGTTTATATCTGGAGTTGATCCCATGGCAGCTCCTTCTGTGCAAGGATGGGTCAAATGCAGAAGTTAAATTTCCCTGTGAAAGTCAACTTTACTTTTACTTTGTGAAATTCAAACTAAACATACAAATAAAATGAAAGTGCCACAGGCAGTGCACTTACTGGAGGCCTTTGAAACAGAACTTTGGCCTGTTTTTTCAGGCTTTATAATCTGATACTTGTTGTTTTTCTCTATTGGCAAAATTGAAGTTACAGTCAAAAATTAAGACTGTGTTTACTTACAAATTGTGAAAGTTGAATTTGACCTTTCAAGGTCATCGAAGGTCAACAAAATTTGCACCAAATAAAAGGCCATATCCAACTTCTGATTAGTCAAAAATACTATGTTAGTCAATATCTGTCATCATTTCACAGCTTTAAGCCATTTTATGAATTTATACACAAGTGACATGCAAACGTTCAACTGTTATAACTCAGAAATGGGAAGTGATAGAGGAAAACTAAAAGAACAACATTTCCTACTTTCCCAGAAGTCATAAGTGAATGGAAAATTGAAAAAAAGTGCAGAAAATAGTGATATTTTCTGCCATAACTCCTTAACAGGAAATGATACAAAAAAAACAAAACAAAATGTAATTTCCTCCTTTTTCACTCTTTATTTTGTCAGTAGGTTCACACACACAAACATGCACCACACTGAAATGTGCCCTCTGCCTTTAACCCATCACACACTGCATACTAGGAGCAGTGGCCTGGGGAGCAAATGCATGCCTTGCTCAAGGGCACATCAGCCAACAATTCTCTGCTGGCCCAGGGAATTGAACCAGTGACCTATCAGTCACAAGCTGCCTCTCCAGCTGACTCTCCAGCCATTTAGGTCATGGCTGCTCCCATAAAGTATAATGTGGTACTAGTTGTTTTTTTCTGTCTGCAAAACTGATACTTATTGGCGACATTTGGAAATTGCAACCTTTTGTTAGACCTTTCTAGGTTAAGGTCAACAAAATTGGTGCCAAATGGAAGGTCATATCTGACTTCCTGTAAGTCAATAATACAAAGTTAGTCAATATCCGTCATAGTTTCCAATAGAACCTGTTTTCTGAATATGCAAATTAGATGCTTGAGCCCAACTTTGGCCTGTATCTCGGCTGTACTTTGGCCTACTGTCACCAAAAACGAATCAAGTTGACTAGAGACCATTGCAAATATTTGGTCATGGTTTGATATCAATAATATTTGAAATGTGACCACTAGAGTGCATACAGACAAACAGACCAACACGCTTGCCCTCCATTAAACAACAGTGGTCAAACTGTGAATGAATGACACCAAAGATGCAGAGACGAAGCCTTGAAAGTCATTCTAACGCTAAAATACTGCAAAAAAAGGAAACCACAGACATTTCTACAGGATGAAAAACTGCAAAATAACAGAATGAATCTCATATTCTACAGACATTTTTACTGAAAACAATATATTCAAATGGAACCTTTTCATTTCCAGGAAAAAAAATATTATTAGTAACTAATTGTTATAAATGTATGTTGTTCTTTAACTTGTGATTAATAATTACACTGGATTTGCTTCATATTTTTGCTGCATTTAGATGGTGGCGCATATGAGGAAAATCAAAGGCTTACAGCCGAGTGGAGAATACATTGAAGTTTGTCCCAGACTAGACGTGGTTCTTCCTGATATGTGAACAGATGAATGAAACCTTCTTCAGGACCTCCTTCCTGTGTTTACTTAGATGTTCCTGAACCAGGCACATCAAACTTTAGTCTGCTTTCATTTTTGTTTTCAATGTAAACTTAATGCACAAACTTTCTGGGAAGTTTTGTGATTGTTTCATACCCGAGTACATCCGCTAAATATCTGAGAAGTTTAAGGAAGACCCTCATACTTTATTCTTGACATTATACTGGACAATGACGTCCAAATTTGGTAGAAGGCAAATAAGTGCTTGTACATGAGTGACATAGGCTGTTGAATGGAAACTTTAACGGAATAGAATCATCACTGACCATGAGCTGAAAATATGATGGAAGCAAGTACGCTACAAGGCTAATATGTAATATTTCCCATGTTTATCTTCTGTAGTGGTAGTATGTTGACCTTCACTAGTTTGGACTAAAAGCAAAGATAAGACTGATGAGGAAAGTCGAAGGCATTTTGTCATAACGCTAATGTGGAACAAAGTAAAGGTGTAACCTGATGGCACAAAATGTCACCAGCTCATGAGGAGATTATAAATATCTGTGTAAATGCTCATGGTGGTGCATTCAATGGCTGCTGCAGAAAAGTGTAATATGTGTAACATAACCAAAGGGGGAAAGCAAAATATAGAAATTAAAAAATCAAAACAGATTACCACATTAACCAATTTTCAAGTAAGCCTTTGCCAGAGTGGAAGCAAACAAATTGCGTTAGCTTCATGATAACGTTTTATCACATTATCTTGGCTACAATATGGAGACAAATACACCCACACACTCATCCACATGCATTTTGTTGACACACATACACACATCCAGATTTGATTGGAAATGAAAATGATCCGTCAGCCTGTGTTTTGCAGGAGACAGAAAAGTAAACAATGGAGGCAGTCACATTAAGACACTTAGACAGAAGTGTAATTACTGCTCCTCCATCGACCCAAATTTCTAGCAGGGGACCCATTGCTGAAGGTACTTAGGCTGTTAGGAGTAAATGAGCTCACTTTATTGCCTTCTAGTTTGTAATGGGTCTCTCTTCCATACCTCTGGCCAGCCGTACACGTCTTTAACCAATCACAATCAGGCGGCACAGTCAATGTTTATTAGCTACTGTCTTGTACAGAGCGGACTGTAATGTGCACTTGACGTGAAATGCCCTGTCACAGCCACGGAGGCTCATGCTTAGAAGTTGAACTTAGCACAGTTCAAGTGTGCAGCTGAGTTTAAGAGGTGGTTTATTACGGCTCTTGATCCATTTCCTCCACGCGGCAGCAAGACGAATACATTCATGCATGTGGTTGTGCTTTTGTTTTTAGATTTGTTGGACTAAGAGCTTTATAATGTCTGCTACCACCACACCCTGCGGAGAGGGTGAAGTAACAGAACTGAGACAGTGAAGGACATTTGACCTGGACCCCTTAAAGTGTTCTTAAATGTACACATGCACAGTATGTTTGATGCCCCTGTGCATATTGGTTTCATTCATCAGCAGTGAAATAAGAGGCTGAAAACCTGAGATTAAGATGTTTTAGGAAATAAAAACTAATGCCAATACAAATATACAGTTTTCTGCATTATATCCCAGTACCAGAAAGTGTCTTATCTTCAGAAATTTCACTGTCACCTCCAAAAAAAAAAAAAAAAAAAAAAAAAAAGCAGTTGTTTTCAGGAACATGCCTGCTTATATTTGCCCTCTAGGTTTGTCTTCAGTCATGACTCCCTGACAGACCCTGAATACTTAAGCAAGGAGACTTTCACTTGGACCTTACTCCACTGTATAATATGTGAATGGGTTGTTCAGATGATGTCTCATTTTATCATAAGAGCACATTTTTATTTTCCTGTGAATGCTCGGTCAGCAGTGGTGCTTATGCAAGAGGGAAGGGATGCTCAGTGCTGATCAGCTCAGGAGTACTGAATATAAAGCATATTTATAGTTTTAAGGGTTTGGGCTTGATCAGGAAAGTAATGGAAGATGTAAACGCTGCAAATAAGATGGTAAATGGGTGGCAAAGGGTCTTCACAGGGAGATTTGTGAAGATGATATACAGAAATCTCCATATATATGTACCGTATGTACATGGATTCAATAAGAGACCCGGGAAAAGTATTTTAACGCCATAACGACCCAAACATGCACCGTCATCCAAAACCACCTAATAAAATGTTTAATCCACTAATTCTATTAATCCATGTAAAGTGTACAGTTTGTCATCTTTTCATTGTCATCAGAAATGACCCATTTGGACGTTTAGAGGTTCCGTAGTTACCATGGAAACACTGTCCTCTTCTGCAACACTGATTCGCCAGTAAAACCCATGGAGTTGGATCAGTGACAGTGGATGGACACACTTTTTTTATGTTCAGTTAATGATAGAGTTTTAAAAATGTATCTTCAATTTTCTATTTGTGATTAGAAGAAAAACCTTGGAATTTACTCTGAGACTTTATAAACATAATAATAATAATAATAATAATAATAATAATATTACATTTTATTTGTAAGCATCTTTCAGGACACCCAAGGACACTGTATAGCAGAGGATAAAACAGACAATGCATAAAATACAAAGAAGTAAATAAATAGAAGAAAGAAAAATTGCAATACATAAAAATGAAAATGCAAAATGGAGGATAAAACTTACAGTGGGTAAGCTACTGAGGTGCATTTTTACATGATCAGTGAATTACATATAGGAACATACCTGATTTTTATTTTATGAATAAAAAACAGCAAAATATATGATTATTACAGAAAAAGTACAAAATACAGAGGATAATATTATAATAAATGGTGATAAAACACTTAAGGAAGGTTGAATATAGAGAAAAATTAATTAGGGAACTGACATAATAGTAGAACCGGGTCTTTATGGGTTAAAACCTTTTCCTGCTTGGCCTGAGGGTCTGCTTATGAAACTGGTCTTCACTGTTTCTATCTTTCATACCATTTTGCCTCATTATGACATATTTCCACTTCAATATTTTGCCAAAATTTTGCTCATTAATGTAGAAAGTTGACCATACATGAACACGTATCCCATGGACCAAAACTGGCCATGTTTTCTTCATTTTTTTTTTTTTCTTTTCTGTTTTTCATATAAAACCTTTTAATTTACTCTGAGCTTTAATGAACATCTACATCAGGGGTGTCAATCTCATTGTAGTTCACAGGCCACATACCGCCTAATATGGTATAAAGTGGGCCGGACCAGTGAAATAATAGAAATGATACGATGATAACTTCTGAGTGAAAAAATTAAAATTCTGTAATGAAATTGTTTATATCTATGAATTGTACTCAAACAACAAACAAATATGAACAACATGAAAATTCTCAAGTAAAATAAGTGCAATGTTAACAATATTACATCTTAGTTTATCACTTATCCATGTGAATCACAACTTCGAGATCACAGTGGATCTACAAATATACAAAACATAAAAAAACAAAAAAAAACCAGGCAGAATATTATTAAAATTCCACAGAAAAGAAATTAAGAAATTTTGGGTTATTCCCTTTTTCTTTTTTAAATGAAAGGCTAGTATGTAAAAGTTTTTGTGTAATTTTATTTTATTTTTTTTAACACTAAAACAAAGAGAAAAAATGAGCTGATATTGTTTTACTGGTCTGATCCACTTTAGATTGAATTGACCGAAAATGATTTAAAAATCCTTGATTATTAAAGTTGGGGTCTGAGATGTTAGAAAAATGGCTCGAGCAAGCTACATTTTGAAAAGACTCAATTCAAAAGTCCCAACCCCTTTCTTTCTAAGGACACGCGATTCATGCCAAAAAGGGGTGCGTGTGAAGGGGGAAAGGGGCGGGACAAATGGCAGTTGACTTTGATAGACATATCACCATTCAATCATTTTGAGTGTGCGCTCAAAATGATTGGATGTTGTTTTTTCAGTCCTGTCTGTCCCACAGGTGACTAAAACTTTTCATTTTTGTGTCAGAGCATTTAATCAGTTATTTTCAATCGGGGTGTGAAGGAGATTTTTAGTAAATATAGTAAAAAAAAAATAAAAAAAATGCCAGGAAAACATCTCAGACCCCACCTTTAATATCTTCAGTGTGATTTTTGCATTTCACAAATTCATCCCAGGGGCCAGATTTAACTCTTTGGTGGGCCAGATTTGGCCCCTGTGCCACATGTTTGACACCTGTGATCTACACGATCAGTGAATTAAATATAGAAAAATACATGATTTACACTGAAAAATGCAAAAATACAGAGAATAATATTGCAATAAATGGTGATGAATAACTTTAGAAAAATTGATTTGGGAGCTGACACAGAAGTAGCACTGGGCCTTTAGGGGTTAAAGTGTTTTACGAATGATTTTAAAGTGGTCACTGAGTACATTTCTTATGTCCTCGTTGCAAGACTCAGACCCAGACATACTTTAAAAGTGATCAGTGAGATCTTAAAATTACTTCTAAAACAAACAAGTAGCCAGTGTGGGCTGATGTGAAACTGGAATGCTGCTACATATCATACCTGTTTCCAGACGGCGTAGTGTGTCTCCAACTAGAGTTACAGTGTACTTTACCAACAAAACAAAGGAGGATAATTATGTTTGAAAAGAGCCTCATTAACGTATAATCAGTGTAGTTTATGTTTTCTGGAGCTGGAGGGATCTCAAGATGTTCTGCAATAAAAATACGAAGCATGCTCTGTACTGTATTTTAATGTCTGGATTTTTGTGATGAAACCTGGTGAGTATGTGCTCATATATCTGATACAGTATGGAGCAGCACCAGTTCACTCTTTTGCATAAATAATAACTATTTACTGCCTCTTTTCTCAGTTAGCCAGAGCTCTTTAGTGCCTTTTCTTGGCTTAACCCATAAAGACTCTATTTTATGGAACTGTCATCCTTTTAAAATACGCTATAAAAAGTAAAACATTGAATGAACTTAAAAAATTTTCTTCAATAGGTCACACATTAAAAAAAATTTAATTGAGTGAACCAATTTAAATTACATTACATTTAATGTAATTTAATTCGGTTCATTCAACTAATTTTTAAGTTCATTCAATGTTTTACTTTTTACAGTGTACAACTGGTAGAAAAAAAGTTAACTGATTTTATCAATCATAGCTCAGATTTGACGCTAAAAATTATATCTAAAAAAACTTGAAAATGTATTCAATCTGTTGAATATATAGATGATGATTAAGTTTCAAGTATTATATTTTTTAGTATTTTGTGAATATTATTGATAGTCATGACTTTGGGCTCTTTCCATGTGTTACCACAAAAATGCTAATTTAAAATTTTCAGGTGACTTATAATTCAGATGTTTAAGTGCAACTTTCACAGAGGAATGAGCTTTTGATACATTTTGGGTGATGCATACAATGGTAAAGAGTCGTCCATGTGTTACTATGGCAACCTGTCCATGCGTTACCACATTCTCATGTCAATAAAACAGAGACTTTTCAATATTGTACTCCAAAATTTATTTTCAGTATAGTTGAACATAATATCTAAAAGGTTTTGTCCTATTTGATATCAGTTTCTGTCGAGAACTGCATGTTTTCAATATGTGCGTAAAGCAGGTGTCTCAAACTCATTGTCTTTCAGGGGCCACATTCAGTCCAAATTGATCTCCAGTGGGCTGGACCAGTAAAATAAAAGTATAATAACCTATAAATAATACCAACTCTAACGTTTTGTTGTCGTTTTAGTGCAGGAAAACCCCCATTGAATTATGAAAATACTTACTTTTATAAACTATCCAAACAAAAAAAGGTGTGAATAACCTGAAAAAACGGAAATTTCGTAAGAAAAATGAGGGCAATTTTAACAATATTATACCTCAACTCATCATTTCTACACGTGCATTATGAATCAGGTCTACACAGACACTGAACACTGAGAAACAGGTAGAAAATTGTTTAAATTTGCCTTAGTTTTTTTTAGACATTTCAGGTTGTTCATATTAGTTCAGATTATTCACATTTTATTGTTACAGGATAGTTTGTCAATGTCAATATTTTTATAATTTAATGCTATTTTTTGCACTACAATGAAGCCAAAAAATTTGAAGTTGTCATTATTTATAGGCATAATGTAATATTTTTTTCATGTCAAACCAAGAAGAAAATATGGAGTCATTATTTTTTGAAGGTTTTTATGCTATTATTTTACTTGAGCTCATATTGGTTTGTATGTGGAACCTGAACAGTGGTGACTCTAGATTTTTTGCAGTTTGTAAATTCATCCCACGGGCCGCATTGGATCCTTCTGCGGGCCGCATTTGGCCTCATGTTTGAGACCCCTGGCTAAAGTAAAAAAAAAAACAAAAACTGATGTCTGTTTCAAGTCCATGTGTTACTGAGCAGTAATCTGACATTTTTCATCTACAAATTTGATCTCCCCAAATTTTGTCACACATAATGTGCTTATAAATATCTACTCAGAACACAGGCATATAAGTTACTCTGCCTACATGACAGAGACTGTTGAACATGAAATGTGTCCACACGTTACTGCTGATCAAACCCAAATGTGATGCTGCTGAGAAGATGACAAACTGCATTTTACACTAAATATGTACATGTAGCGGTAGAGTTAGTGGTCAACAGGTATTAAACAGTTTAGATCAGTAGTTGCTTTAGGTTTCCAGTGGCTGTTTGGGTCTGTGTGTGTTAATTGTGTGGATGGTGCGGATGTATTACCCAGGGTGCACTACATAACACCACTTCCATTTGTCTGCTTTTCACTAGTGAGCAGCAGGGACATCCACAGTTAGGAAAAAGTTAATAATGTAACAATAATGTCAGGGTCACTAACCCTCTTTGGGCTCATCACATCCTCTCATGCCAAATAGGACAAAATAACAAAGCCACTCCTTCATAATTAATAAAGCCCAGGTATCCTGCACCACATTACTCTTAGTGTAATAAATCCCCGCAGCCATCAAACAGCACAAGCTTCCTGTGCATTTAGGCATGTGGCACATCTGTGGTAAATTTATTACTCACCCTATTTTTAATGTTTAATTATGTGGGCATGATGACAGCATCGCTCAGTATTTAACAGTGAGTGGCTTGGACTTTTTTATCCTTCAGACATGGAAGGTGTTCTACTCAGACCCCCTTAGGTTGGGTTAAAGCTGTGAGGACATTTAGGTTTTGAAAAGCTGCAGGAGTTCACTGTATTGTCATTATGGTTTACATCAGAGGTTCCCAAAGTGTGTGTGTGTATGTGTGTATGTGTGTGTGTGTATGTGTGTGTGTGTGTGTGGGGGGGGGGGGGGGGG
>JAQQZY010000003.1:14496817-14509803 GCA_030068375.1 Ostorhinchus rueppellii | reverse complement strand
ATAGGCTCCATGTGACCCCCGTGACCCTAGTGAGGATAAAGCGGGTATAGAAAATGAATGAATGAATGAATGAATGATTATTAATCTCATCAGTGTTATTTTTTTATTTCACTAATTCATCCTGCGGGCTGGATCGGACTCTTTGGTGGGCCGGATTTGGTCCCCAGGCCGTATATTTGACACCTGGTCTAAGGGATACCCGCCCTTTTATTGTCCCTCAAACTCACTTCGTAATACCTATAATAACTGCAGAAAACACACAGTACTTATCACCAAAATCAAGACTTTCCACATCAGCATGAAGTACACTAGTTTATTTTTATGTTCTGTTTTGCTAAATAATGCCTTCCTCAGTCACAGGTTGGACAGTTTCACAATGATATAGCAGTTTAGAGGAAATAGATGTGTGTCGGAGATCAACAAAAAGCACTGAAAGCATGTTTTTATTATTGCTCAAGTGTATTGTTGTCTCGCTGTCTTTGCTGAGTGAGACGGAAGGGGACACACAGCCCCTCCAGGGTCAAAGGTCACATGGAGCTGATGAATTGTACGATTGCAACTGGTTCTTACAGTATATTGTTTTCAGAGAATGACTAAACCAAGCACACACATAATCACTGGATAGAGTTCACAGCACAGATATCATGTAAACACACATGCACGCACACACACACATACACACACACACGCACACACACACATACACAATGTCCAAAAAACACAACCTGAGCTGAGGTAGATGATGTCAGTGGCATGTATGTCTTCTTGTTTTATCAATATTAGCAGTGAACAAATAGATTACATCAAAGTGAAGCTAATATATAATCTAAAATGTGATTTTTTTTTTTTTCATGTGTAGTGCTCTGGAGCAAACTACAGTGATATTATTTTAAAAAATTTAAGCAGATTCTGAGCTTCTGTCATTTGCTACAGCTATTGTTGCATGTCATGTCATATATATTCCTCACATCTATTTTATAAAAGGGAAGTGGACTCTGTCTGTGTGTCTCGGGCATCACACAGAATCAAAAAACAGCTGACTGCTGCAGTTTGATATACTTCTGTATTTTTGGTCAAGGAACAGACTAGTGAAAACAGCAAGTTGATAGGGCTAATATTTTGGGAAATATTGGTAATTTTGGAAAGCAGTGGCTTCCTAATGGTCAATCACGTTGCTATGCCTAAAATCGTAGAAGTGGGTCACCTAGCAATAAACAATAGGGCCATGTTGCCATGGTGTCATATTTCATGTGCAGAAACAGACATGCCAGCTGAGAGGTTATTCAACTGAAAATGCTTGTGGAATTTACCAAGAAAGTAAAGGAATGAACTGGATCAGAGGATCTAAAGTTAGTGTTAATATGAGCTTCTACCACCATAACAAAGACAAAATAAATTGTATTTTATTTTTATTTGATGAAGTTGAGAGAAAATTAAAGAAAAGAAAAGAAAAGAAAAGATAAGTATATTTTATGTGGTCAGTTTAGTTTATCTTTGTCTAAGGCATACAATCAAACCTTTTGACCTTGTGACCCCTCGCCCCACACACACACACACACAATTTTTTTTTATTATAATCAAGGACATTTCCATAAATGTACCAATATTTACAGTTCATATCATGAAGTGCCATAATACCTTCATTTTTGCTCCATTGTCAAAACAAGAATAGAATTAAATGCAATTCTTCATCTTTTACATATTATTAGACATTGCTGATTTTCTTTTCCTTCTTTATTGTTTTCTTTCTTTTCTTTTACTTTTTAATAAAATCTGTTTTCCTATTTTCTTGCCAGTCACACATTTTAATTGGATTTTAAATTGAGTTTTCCTCATTTCCTCTCCACACTTGGACCCTCTAATCTTCTTTTTTTTACATGGTCTGAAAGGTTGGGGAAGCAGCTTCTGAGAGAGGGGTTGCCGGTTTGATTCCCCAGACTGACAGAGAAACAGCTGGCTGATGTGCCCTTGAGCAAGGCACTAAAATTCATAATGTCAAAATGATTTCGGTTAACTTTTATAATCTACAACATTTTAACACTTTAATTCGGAACATGCATTCACATCTTATATATTGTATTCTGACTTTTAATCATCGAGCAGCAGCTCTGTGTCTCAGATCTTAGACAGGACATAGCTGTTAAACATTCTGATGTATAACAGGAGGAAGGATCAGCTGGAACATTCAGTCCTAGTTGTGTGTGTTGTGTGAGGTTAAACATCCATTCAGCTGCTTCTCTAGTTCCCACCAGGATCGTCAGTATTGTAAGTGATTAGCCTATTTAACAGCAGCGCTACACCTCTGTCTTTATTTATGCATCATTTCAACACCTACGTACAAC
Organism: Ostorhinchus rueppellii; assembly: GCA_030068375.1. Lineage (NCBI taxonomy): Eukaryota > Metazoa > Chordata > Actinopteri > Kurtiformes > Apogonidae > Ostorhinchus > Ostorhinchus rueppellii. Next base: position 14,507,461 of record JAQQZY010000003.1, on the reverse strand, counting down.
AGGCTTAATGTTATCATTATAATGTGGTGATACTCACCTCACTGGAGATCTTTGTATTAATTGTTGTGATGAGAACTGAGACAAATACTTCAATGTCAGATGAACTGTAATTAAAAGACATGACGAATCCACAAAGACAGATAAGACTCACTGTTTTGAGATAAGGAAAGGAAAGGTGAAGAGACGTGAGGTAAGATCAGGATAAATTTGATAAGGAATTATAAAATAAGATAAGGAAAGGAGAGGTGAAGAGAGGTGAGGTGAGGTAAGGTACTCTAAGATCAGGATAATCATGATAAGATAAGGAATTATAAAATAAGATAAGGAATATAAGATAAGGAAAAGAAAGGAGAGGTGAGGTGAGGTAAGATCAGGATAAACTTGATAAGATAAGATGAGATAAGTTAAGGAAAGGAAAGGTGAGGTAAGGTAACATCAGGATAAACTTGATAAAATAAGATAAGGAATTATAAGATAAGATAAGGAATACTAAGATAAAATAAGATGAGATAAGATAAGGAATATAAGATGAGATGAGATTAAGTCTTTATGTTCATTGCACAGACATACTTCGTACACAGTGCAGTAAAACTGAGTACCGCTGCATGGTGCAAAAGAACAGAAGGCACACAATAATAAAAACAGATTCATGAACAAAAAATAAGAGGAATTTTAAAGGGCAACATCTCTTGTGATCTTAGAATGTGTCCTCTCCAGATTAAAACATGTAAACGCCCTAACACTGTGGGATTATTTAATAATTTACCTGTAAGGAGATTTTATTTGTCCCAAAAACATAATATGGATTTGTACTATTGTAGTTATAGTTGGAAAAAAGACAAATAACTTCCCAAAACAAAAAAAATCTTTTGTTGGTGTTATTGGCAGTTATAAATTCATAGACAAAGACGGACGAATCATTTGAGAGCTGAACCTGGTTTTCTGAGTTGAAGGTAAATCCACCTACACCAGCTCCTCTTGGCCTCCACATCCTCTTCCTCCACAGGATCTCAATGTCAAACTGCTTCCTGACTTTACTTGAGTATCCTTCACTTTATGTTTACCTGATGGGAAAATTGACTGGTTCTCAAACATTGTGCAGGCAACACTTTTTTTTTTTTTTGTGTAGAAACAACAAAGTTTACAAAGTTTTGGGGAGACTATTGTTTGCTGGAGTGTGTTCATGTAATCCTTCTGAAAAACACAACATATTTGTGAAAAGAAAAAAAAAAACCCAAGAAAGTAGTGATGGGATGTTGATAAAATATTCTTCCAGCCCTTTGGGTTTGCTTGTATTGTGATTTTTCAGACTAGAGCCTTGTTGTGTTTTTTTTTTTTTGTGTGTGTCTCGTCAGACTCACTCCCTTACTCCGACTTGTATCTTTACTCACCTGTGTTCAGCTTGTTTGAATGAGGAAACCAGCCCAGAATAATAAAACAACCAGAGATTTATGTTCCTATATGGAGTTATTTCGTGTTTTTCCCCCCACATTTTTAACAGTGACAGTGCTATAGGATTATTATGGGGTTAATGTAATTTATTTGCAATTGCCACATTTTTTTAACCCATTAAGACCCAAATATTCACCTCTGAGCAAAACCACCTACTGATCTAAACTGTTTAATATCTGTTAAACCACTAATCCTATCAATACATGTAAATAACTGGGGTAAAATGCAGTTTTTGATCTTTTCATGTTCATCAGATATGACCCATTTGGACATTCAGAGGCTCTCTAGTTACCATGGAAACACCATCATCTTCTACAACAGTGATTCCCCAGTAAAACCCATGGAGTTGGATCAATGACTTGGGTTATTGATATTTTTGCTGAAAAAGTCACTTTTTCTGCAGTTTTCTCTGTTTCTTATATAATTATCCTCAACTTTATTGAACTTTAATGAACATCAGTGAATTAAATCTGGGAAAACACCAGATATTCACTCAAGAAATACAAAATAAAGGAGAAAATATTACAATAAATGGTAATAAATCCATTAAGAAAGGTTGAATATGGAGAAAAATTCACTTGGGAACTGGGTGTCTGTGAGTTAATAGAATAAGTTCTGAGTGGTAAACGCCAGAATTGGGTGATCCACTAATGGAACAGTAACAATAGGAATCAAAATTCTTAAGAGGAACGAGAACGGAACAATGTGTTGATCCTGTGCCAGCTCACACCTCTGCACGTGCTCTGCAACCATGAAGATAAATACACTGTAGATATAGTTAACAGTTATATATATCTCTGCATTTCATTGATGTATAATAAAAACATCTGAAATAGCAAGGTATTAATCCATAACAGCCCACTAACAGTATAAATATTAAGTACTATTCATGCTTAAGATGTGTACTGAAATTAATCCTAATCTTCAGTTTCACTGTGTGTATCATGTTGCTACACAAAGGCATAATTCTGTTGCGCGCTTTGGCATGATACACAACCCGGGTGGAAAATATATTTGCTTCTGCCACGCAGCTTCAATTAAATTACCAATAGGCTAAGTGCAAGTGTAACTAAATATAGCTGTTTGAACGGGGTTTGACCCAAAGATGAATTACGGGCACTAAATTCAGCTCTCCTCATAAATATGCCATGGAAAAAGAGTTCCATGTGGAAATAAACGGGAATGAAACGTGTACCTGTAGCTGCAGATTAGTTGGTTAAGTTATCCACTTACTGCTTGTGTTGAATGTCAAAGCAGAGAGAAAATAGCAGCCGCTGCATGTGTGTCGTACTCGAAGCTGTCAGGCTTTACCCGGCCTTATTAAATGATCAGCAACGCTGTGTATTGTCACAGCCTGGTGAGTTTTGGCAGCGGGGGCCACGAGCTGCGGAGCACTGATGCCAAAAAGCGGCTTATCTTGATGGATGGGTTCATTATCACCTTCTAATTACAGGTGGATTTTCAGGTGTATTCATTACCTGCGCTGACCGGGTTGTGTGTACGTGTGTGTGTGTGTGTCCGGGGTTACTGTTACACTGGCTGAACTGCAGGGGGTCAGCTGGTGTGTGTCGGGGGGGTCCAGGGGTTCCTGTTTCAGCTCTGCTGTAGGCTTCCTGCAATATTCATGAGCTCCGTGGGGATCAGTGTGCTGTGCAGCGCCGAGGCCAGCTCTCCCTCTCAATCGCCTTCTTTACTTCATCAAACACTATCACAAGTGTTACTGTGCACCTGGCTCTGAGCGCGCTCACTACTGAGCCCACTGTACAACACACACACTGTACACTGGGAAGATGTTCACACACATTGATGTTTCTGGAGGTTCTGACCTGGGTCTTAAATCAGAGAATCAGATACGTCTCTAGTGTGGCTGGGGCAGTCAAGAAGATCACATTTAGAGTTTTAAAGTCACCATTAACTCAACATCAAGTGTTTATTTTACATTTCACTCTGATATTTGAGTTTGTGCAGAAACATGTCCAGGCACAGTTTGGCACAGTCAGTCCATTGTCAGTGTCTTTTTTTTTTCTACAAAGTTGAATTCAGGCTGTGTTCAAAGGCTGTTGGCTTTTACAGCTCCAAAGAATCAGCTCAGAATCAGAAGAGCTTTACTGTCATTGCAGAATGAGAAAGAAAAAATGCCAAGGAATTTACTCTTCTATACCTGAAATAAAAGCAATAAATACAAAAACCCAAACATACATAACACAAAACAAATATGGAAAATAACCTTAAAACTGAATAAAATCTAGAGCACTGATGTCCCTCTTTTACACATTTAACAACTACAGATCAAGCAGTGAAATCATCTGGAACGTGTGCAAATTTAACATGAAATGGACTTCAAATGTAAAAATCTTACGTTAAAAAAATTTCATTTCAGTATTTAGAGATTAAGGCTTTTACAGTGGCAGCGTTGCCCTTTTAATTTCTCACAGGTTATTTCTGTTTGTCACACAAAGCCCAATGTTTTCATTTTACATTAAGACTAAAGGACATCTAGAAACGGCTGGCAAACATTTAACTATTGATATATTAGATTATTCAGTTTTAAGTTTAAAAGGACATTTCTGTGACTCAGAGGACACAGATTTAAGTAAAACATTTAACATTTATGGGAAACTGATATGCATTAAACACTTAATTATCAATATCTTCTGACTGTTTTTTCTTTTACATTCATGATTAAAATCTGTGCACTGATTTTAGTGAAGGTGTTGTTTTATAATGTCTTTATTTTCTTTTATGTGTTAATTTTATAGCCGTTGTTACATTTATTTATTTATTCATTTAATTTTGTATTTTATTGTGCTTTTAATTTTGAGATGGAGAGAGTGAAAGAGAGAGAGAGTGAAAGTAAGAGAGAACTTAACTATTGTTCTTCCCTTTGTAAGTTGCTTTGGAAAAAAGCGTCTGCCAAATGCATGAATGTAAATGTATAATAATCCAAAGGGTTGTCTGGTTTTGTTCACAGTGTATTCAATTCAATTCAATTCAATTCACTTCAGTATATCTTTATTCATCCCCTTGGGGAAATTTAAGAACAGCAGCTGAGCACAACATATATATTAAAAAGTATAGAAATTTAAAACGCAGTCAACAATAGAATTAAAATCTCCAAAATGTACAATAAATAAACAAATGTACAATAAAGTGCTGACAGTATTGCAATGTACCAAGTGTGTGTGTGTGTGTGTGTGTGTGTGTGTGTGTGTGTGTGTGGTGGGGAGGCATAGAGTAGTAGCTGGGTAGTAGTAGTTGTAGTAACTCCAACACAAAAAATTCACACAGACACAGAAGCACATGCGAGTACATATTGTGATCGCAGCAGCACAGATACCCAGGTTAGAACTTCCTAATATGGACGATACTCTGCACAAACTGGATCTTTCACTTCCCACATTGTCGCTCCGTACCTTTTATAGCTGTTTCTTCTCACACTTGTCAGAGGTCATCACTAGACTAGGATGCAGACTGTACATACTACACAACACTATGAAAATGTGAAGATCATCCACGCTGTGTATTCCAACAGGGGTGTCAAGCTCATTTTAGCTCAGCGGCCACATTCAGCCCAATTTGATCTCCGGACCAGTAAAATAACGACATAATGACCTATAAATAATGACAACCCCAAGTTTTTCTCTTTATTTTAGTACAAAACTAGAAAAGCACTTGGAGAGTGCAGACCTCCGCCAAGGTAGTGTTTGTACTGTTTTTTTTTTTTTTTTTTAAAGGTAGTGTTTGTACTGTTTTTTTTTTTTTTTTTAAAGGTAGTGTTTGTACTTTCCTTGACTAGATGCCGCTGAATGACCTCATATGCAACTCTGTGCCACCATGCCCGATCTCACAATGATAAAGAATCCTTTAAAAAATTCCTGGATCCAGACAGTGATCCGGATCGACTCCAAAATGTAATCATCTCTTCCGTGACCCAGAGCGGACATATCCTGAAAATTTTCTCAAAATCCCTCCATAACTTTTTGAGTTATGTGGCTAACAAACAAACAAACAAACAAATAAACCCGCAAACCCTGGCAAAAACATAACCCCCTTGGTGGAGATAAAAAATAAAAATAAAAAAAACAAACACATTGAATTATGAAAATACTTACATTTTACAAAAAGATGTGAATAACCTGAGGAAAAAAAAAAGAAATTTCATCAAAAAAATGTCCAATTTTAACAATATTATGGCTCAAGTTATTTATACACTTACATTACACACAATGTTACACAAACATTTGGTAACAGGCAGAATATTGGTCAAATTTCATATTTCAGAATGTTCATATTTGCTTTTTATTTTTGTTTGTACTTGCATTTTATTGTGAACGGATAGTTTTGTAAATGTAAATATTTTCACAGTGTAATGTTAATTTTTTCAATTTTTTCACATATTTTTTCAAGAAGAAAATTCATAGTTGTCATTGTTTATGGGGTATTCTGTTGTTACCCCACCCCTCAAAGGGGAGGTAAGGGTTATTGTTTTGGGTTCAGTTTAGCTCTATGTTTGTTAACACTTTAACAGCAAAACTATTGGTTGAATTCCTACCAAATTGGGTTTATAGATTGGCTGTGACCCAGAATAGACATCATTATATTTTTGGGAAAAGTAGGTCAAAGGTTTTTTCTTTTAATTAATCTTTAAAATATTTTTTCTTCTCCCAATTTCCTGTAAAGAGCAAAATTTCAAATATCTATAAAAAACACTAATTTTGTTTCAATTTACTTCAAACTTGTCACATACAGTGGCAGAAAAAATTATTAGACCATCAAAAGTTATCAAAAACAATAATTATGCAGTCCAGTACTACCTCCTGTGTGTATCATGTGACTAAAACAGACAGAAAAGAAAACATGGAATGACTAAAAGCACTGTTTTTTTTATCAGTACAATGTCATAGATATTGATGTAAGAACTGAAGTGATTATGGTTATTATCAAGAAAACATGGAAAATTGCTCTTAAAAAAATTTAACTCTTATGAGCTATTTTTGTTGTTATCATTATATTTGTCCAAACAAATGTACCTTTAGCTGTACCAGGCATTAAAATGAACAAGAAACTGAAGAAAACAAGTGTGGTCTAATATGTTTTCCATGACTGTATATGTAGGTGATTCATATGCTAACGTCAGCACATACGTAGACATGATGACATCAGCTGGATCGACGCCAAAATAAGCTACAGCACGTGCGAGGGGAGGGGTTTGTTGTGCCTGGCAACATTTCTTATTTTCCCTAACTGAAATGACTTCGACATCTTTGACTTTTAATATCTTCAGTGTAATTTGTGGACTTTCGTGGTCCGCGGGCCACATGTTTGACACCCCTGCTGTTAAAGGTCAAATAACCCTGAGGACATCATGGGTTCTTTTCCAACAAGCCTTATGATGAAGCTCCACATGAATACTCCTCTGTGTATGAAAACCATCATCCGTAGCAGGAGAGTTTAATGTGATGAATGTCTGCAGTCATCCAAAAGAGAAGGAACAAATCAACTGAACTAATGTTGTTTTTAGCTGGATTATCAGCTTTATCAGCCTCCATGATGAGCCTTTATGCTACCATGGTTACAGTCTAACAGGCATATTTTTTACAAATCCACACAAACAAACCAAATATTTACCACAGTTGTGTTTTGCTTAAGTCTTTTGTGGTAGTTACTTAGTAGGCAATGATTATATAATGGCTGAAAAGAAAAACTAAGCGAGGTTTGAGGAGCAAATAATGTTTTATTATCCCATAAAAACACAAACTTCCACTGGCAACCAAAACCATCTGTTGATCTAAAGTGTTTAATCACTTCTGATCCACTAATCCTATCAATACGTGTAAATAATTGGTGTAAAATACAGTTTATCATCTTTTCATCCCCGTCAGATATAACCCATTTGGACGTTCAGAGGCTCTGTAGTTACCATGGAAACACTGTCATCTTCTACAATATTGATTCACCAGTAAAACCCATGGAGTTGGATCAATGACAGTGGATGGACACACTTTTTTATGTTCAGTTATTGATATATTTGCTGAAAAAGTCACTTTTTCTTGATTTTTTTTTTGTAATATAATAACTTTGAGCTTTAATGAACATGTATATGATCGGTGAATTAACCCTTTCATGCATGAATTATGAAAACCTTATTCAAGATTTTTTTCCTGACTGTTTTTCTTCATGTTTAGGCATGTAAAAAAACCAATGCAAATTATTTTTTCTTTATGAAGGTAGATTTGTTTCTTTATTGCTTTAAGAAAAAAATACACTGTAAAAAGTAAAACAGTGAATCAACTTACAATTTTCTTCAACATGTCACATCAAAAAAAATAGTTGAGTGAACAAAATTAAATTACGTTAAAGTAATTTAATTTGGTTCACTCAAGTAATTTTTTTTCGTGTGTGACCTATTGTAGAAAAAATTTAAGTTGATTCAATGTTTTACTTTTTACAGTGTATTTTCAATAAAAAATGTTTTAAAAAAATTAAGATCTAAAAAATTACATTTGAACACTTTTTTCTTTCATTTTTTTTTATTGAAGTAAAATTTTTGTTTTTTGATTGAAAAACCTTTTTTTAATTGAAATTTTTTTTAGGGGTAAAGCAATAAAGAAACAAATCTATCTACATAATTTTTTGTTCCAAAAATGTTCACTCCTCTTGACACCATGTGTTTAATTTTTGAAGCGAAATACACATTTTCAGAAAGTGATCAACTGTGTGAAAACTCTCAAATAAAAACATTTTAATGCAGCTAATCTAATGTTTTTGCACATTTTATCATATTTCCAATTTTTGTTTGCAGTTTGTTTACAATCATACATGTCACTGCAGATCAGGTTTATCAAGAACAGCAAAGTTACAGTAATCCTATGAACGTCAGTGATGGGACGGTCATTAAGTGTCCACTGTGTTGGCTGATATGGAACTAAAACTACAAAACCCATGAATATACAATAGAACAGCTGGAGAATAGATGTCCACTGTAGTGAGCACTATACATGACAGGGTTAAATGTTGGAAAATACTGGATTTACCCTGAAAAAACACAAAATACGGATGATAATAGTATAATAAATGTTGAAAGATCACTTCAGAAACATTAAATATGAAGAAAATGTCTGTTTCTAATATAATAACCCTGAACTTTAATGAACATCTGTATGATCAGTGAATGAAATGTTGGAAAATACTGGATTTATGCTGAAAAAAACACAAAATACAGATGATAATATTATAACAAATGTTGATAAATCACTTACAAAATGTTAAATATATAGAAAATAAAGTAGCAGTGTTTTTTATGGATTAAAGCTCTACAGTCTGACAAGAATCTGGACACATGCTGATATCTCAAGTACCCAAAAATTAAAATTCATGTGAAGTCAGTGTGTGGTACGCAGTCAGTTGCATCTTTATAGTTACACCTTCTTATATCTTCAGCCAATTTTTTTGCAAACTAGGGACTTATCATCAGTGTTAATATCCCTGGTGGCTACATGAAAGAGAAAAAGCTCGAAGATATCTCATTTCTTGGTACATGTATGTTGTATATTCTTCAGTGGGGAAAGCTGCATATGTTTCACCGATTATAGGATAACACTGAATAGCCTATTAATGAATTATAAATGGGTACATGGCCAAGTTAGCAGACAGTGTAAACATGCACCTCCCTCCACTCGAACATTAATGGAAAGCTAGCTTCTGAAAATACTCCCTTAGCAACCCAGCTAACCAGGAAATTAACATCTCCCTTCCTTTTTGTTAAAAATGCATAAGCGGAGAAACAACATGGTTCTCAATGTCTGATATGTCCCGGAAGCTAAAAAATGCAGGAGCTTCCATCGACACAGGATGCAGGGGGTCCAATGTTTGTGAGGTAACTGGCACACCTACTGAAAAGTTACAAGTAGTCGCTCCGCTAAACCTCAGTGTCCTTTGTGCTATTGCAGTGAACACTTTTAGAAGTTGTTGCCAGTGTTTCAGGATGTTATATCAATCAATCAATCAATCAGTCAATCAGTCAGTCAGTCAATCAATCGATCAATCAATCGATCGATCAATCAATCTTTATTTATATAGCGCTTTTCAAGCAAAAATTTGCCACCCAAAGTGCTTCACACAAAAAAAGACAAAACAAATAATAGTTAAAGTATTAATGACAATAATAATAAAAGCACATCCCTCCCATTCCTTGAAATGACCCATCCCTCCACACACACACACGTGCCTACAATTAAACACACACACACACACACACACACACACACACACACACACACCTTGATACGTAACTGTTGCATATGTGGAGTTTGTCATTTGTTGAAATTACACCTGTATCCACTGCCTACAACTGTATTTCCAAAAGATGGAGACCCAAAATAGGTTGCGAAGCAGAAGAAACTACTGATTCATAACAATAATATGACATGGATACTGATTTTCCCAATTAACCCATAAAGACCCAGTGCTACTTCCTTGTCAGTTCCTAAATTACTTTTTTTTCTTTCTATGGAACCTTTCTTAAGTCATTTATCACCATTTATTATGATTTCATTCTCTGTATTTTGCATTTTTTCAGAGAAAATTTGGCATTTTCTAATAATTATATTACTGATCATATACAGTGTTTAACAAATGTATTCTTCCAGCTCCACCAGTATAAGGTGTTTTCCACTGCTGCCATAATTGAACAGTATTTCTGTTGATCTAAATATCTTTTTATGTTTCTATAATGGTTCATCCACCAGTATATGACAGATCTGTTTTATCAAAACCATATCTTTAATGTTAAAATAGAACTATTGTTGCTATCCATACATTTTCCAGTTTATTTTTTTCCAAAAATACAAAGGGAAATGCAGAAGTAAATGACTATTTTTTTATGAAGTTGCACAATTCTAGTTATTATCTTGCATTCCTGTGTAAAACTACATATGGAATGGAGTGGAATGTCTTTATTGTCATCGCCCAATACAGAACAACGAAATTGAAAGTGCAATCCTCAAGTGCATTTCACAATAAGTAATAAATATTAAACTAGAGAAGCATTCGGAGAGCGCAGACCTCCGCCAAGGTAGTGTTTGTACATTCATCCACTAGATGGTGCTGAATATATGGATCACCACCAAAATCTAATCATCTGTAGGATGCCCCATTTCTGACAATCTGTGAAAATTTCATGAAAATCCATCC
>JAQQZY010000003.1:14469801-14486427 GCA_030068375.1 Ostorhinchus rueppellii | reverse complement strand
TCAGTCAAAAGTTATCGGTGGAGAGAAAGTGCAGAGGAGACGACCTTTAACAGCAGCTACCACCTATTGTTGTTGTTGTTATTATTATTATTATTATTATTATTATTATTATTATTATTGTAGTAATTTTCTCAGTTAAAATGATACAAAAAGAAAAAAAGAAATAGCTGCAAATTAAATAGTCAAGAAATGCATCTTAAAAAAAAGCAGTTCCATGATGTTTCATCAATATTACAATTTTCTCACTAACACATATTATTAATCTTTTAACAGACCTGTCGTATTAACATCACACAGTACTGAGTGCAGACCTTCTGTCATTTAACTTTATGATAATGGTACTAGATGAAATTAACGTATATAGATATATAAAATTCTGTGTTAATTGTAGAGCATTGATCCAAATTTAAAAGAAGCATCTATTAATTTTTTCCCAGTATTGTTTTGTAAATTTTGTTTTCCTTTTTTAAAATGGTACTATAGGGTTTTAGAAATGAACCTTTTTTTTTGCCTGGTTGCTCTCAGTGTTGATCAGACACCAAAGAGATTTTTTTTTTTTTTTAACTTTTGGACTTTTTTTTAATTTATCACATTTTCCAATGAATCTAACAATCATGAATTCTAATCAGTTTGTAAAATTTCGTATCAGGGTTCAATCATTTAAGAAAAAAAATGTAGATCTGAGCTGCCAGCAATCGTCCCAAACCCTGATTTTTGATGAAAAAGCTGCTCTTTAAAATATCTGTAATCTGCTTCTAATGTTGTACCGTGAAGAAATAATGGGAAAATATCCATAAAACACCTTAAAACTACATTAATCATCCGTTAAAACACCTTTTATACATGAACATTCTCTTAAATCCTACCGTTCAGTTCAGTACAATGTCAAATTATTTTAATTAAGCTTTTATTATTCATCCAGATTCGGAAAGTTTGTTTGTAAACGCAACAAAAAAGGAAAATAAAACTGCAGTGGTCATAGCTCTTTGACAGGGCACCCATAACTTCAGATCATACCCATAATGCACCTCTTACCCGCCTTTTAAAATGCTACAGTGCTCAGTTATTGTTCAAATCACTCGAACTGACAGTGAATATTGCCCTGCGATTCCTCTGATATAGACACATTATGCGTAAATATCTTAAAAACAGTCACCGTGCTTCTTATTTGATTAAATTCCCTTCATTATGTTGTTCCCGTCGCTGTATAATTCAATCAGACCACGAAACACATGCTACGTGTCCTCGATGTATTCAGTATAATGTTTCATGTACAGTGGCTAACCAACTTATAGTCATTTCAGTGATCTTCCATAAGCCGACTAATTAAATAAGCAGCACACTTAGGTGCTTTTGATTTGCAGTGTAATTAGAGAATCATTGCCCTTTAACACGTATGCTCACATTGGCGTTTTAAACCAGGACTTGTGAAGTGTCAAATGGCGCAGAGGAAGAGGAGGAGGATACTGTTGATTTTCTTTCTTTCTTTCTTTTTGTTTTTTTTTTTAAGTTTCCTACCATCTAACTCGTCCCAGGCCTGCGTAGCTGCTCTTTGGCCTTTGGAGCTGCCACACAGTACACCCCTGCACTCCTTCCTGTATGAAAACGACCCTGTTTAAATTACACTTTGATTCGTGAAAGCCTCTCCCAGGGTCACCGCGATGCTGCTTTATTCATTTATTTATTCAGGATAATGGAAACCTCCTGGGTGTTAATTAGCCTCATTGACAAGGAGCTGACCATTAACGCACTTCCTTTTCCAGTTTAGATGTTAATTAAGAATGATCAAGGACCTCCTTTACACTGATAAAATGGGCTTTGCGGCTGAGGGATTGCTGCGTTTGGTTCCTGATGCATGTGCGAGGAAACAAATGATTTTCAGGTTAAAGGCGTGACTTTCATTTTATCTCATCACAACAGAAAGTGGAAAGGGTGATCAGCTATAAACACTCAGCGACTGTGACTTAAAAACAGAAAATGTGACGTTCCGGTGTGATAAGTATTGTACAGCTGATGTGTGTTATGGGATAATTGGAGCTCTTTTTGTCTTCAAGGCTTAAGCGCCTCTGATATGGACATGAAAGGCCATTAGCACAGCTTGCACACTAGGATAATTTAGTGGGCGTGTGAAATGAAAGGCGGACGGGGGGAAATAAAAAGCCATGTACAAGAGTGAAATGAAAGGAGAGTTGTCTGATGCCAGGCTTTTTTAATCGAGATTATTAGGACAGTGTGAGGGTCCCATCAGGGTTACACTCATACTGCGCATCAGGAGCAACACTGGTTTTTAATAAATAACACAGTAGAGGAATCACATTCCCCATTTTATTTTAAGCCTTTAAACCTTAACTGTACTTTTCTGTAGAGTTTGGCATCCTTGTAATGATCTAATATCTATATCAGAGACTTTTCCACTCAACCTATTAAAGAAATATAATAATAATAATAATAATAATAATAATAATAATAATAATAATATTTTTTTAAAAACTCCATTTGGGGTAAGGTGATACAGGTTTATTTGGCACAATAAAGCTTTTTGAGAGAAACATGCAACTGGAGAGTTCAATAGGAGACAAGGTGAAGCTGAAACTGGTATTCATTTAATAATGATGGATAGAACTGGTTGATGTGGCAGATAGTGGAGCTGAGGACATGTTCCAGTCTAAATATCAGTCAACCAGTACTAGTACTAGTATAGACCTGACTTATCCCACAGGGCATCCAAAAATGTAGAAATGAAGGTCTCATTCATGGAGTTTTTGACTTTAGGTCAGTGTTTTTCAACTTTGAGTTCAGGACCCCACATAGGGTCGCCTGGAATTCAAATGGGGTCACCTGAAGTTTCTAGAAATTGATAAAAAAAACAAAAACAAAAAAAACAACAACAACTTATTAATAAAAAATAAATGATGAGTTGACAGAGACAATCACATCCATAACAGACATGACAAACTGAAGCTGAAACTGAAGCACTGTGGTTCTGTTTATCTGTCAAATGTTCACTATGGTCAGTTTCAGATGCTGCAGCTCTTTCATAATTCAGAGCTTGAGTTATTGTTTGTTCAGTATTAATTTGTAAATCCAAGCTGGACTGACTGTACATATCCTGACCAAGGAAAATCCAATTCTGACTTTGTGCAGTAATCTGAACCTGTCTTTTCTGCCTCCGTCCAGAATAATATACATTATTTAGACTAAATGTGTCTAAAATTAATGTTTATTTGCAACATAGTATAGCAAAGTATTACATGATCAAAAACAAATTAATTTTAGAAAACATTTTTTTTAAATGTCTGGGGTCGCCAAAAATTGGTGATGTTAAAATGGGGTCATGGGCCAAAAATGGTTGAAAAACACTGATTTAGGTTGACTACTTCTAACTATAGTTTGGTAAACTATTGATATTAACCCTACCACCCCCTCAAACATTTTGTTCATTAAGATACATGTGTTTGGAATTCACTTTAGTACTGGTCACTATAAAAAACAAACAAACTGGAAAACTGTTGAACTGAACATCTTAAAGTCATAAATAATATAAATCAGTGAATCTAAATTACTGAACATGAAACAAAGAAAAAATATAAAATGGAGCAAATTTAATTAATTACCGCCACCAAGGAGGTTATGTTTTTGCCAGGGTTTGTTTGTTTGTTTGTTTTAGCAAAATAACTCAAAAAGTTATGGATAGATTTTGATTACATTGTCAGGATATGTCCGCTCTGGGTCAAGGAAGAGATGATTATATTTTGGAGGTGATCTGGATCACCGTCTGGATCCAGGAATTTTTTAAAGGATTCTTTATCATTGCAAGATAGGGCATGGCAGCACAGATTTGCATATGAGGTCAGTCAGCGCCATCTAGTGGAGGAAAGCACAAACACTATCTTAAAAAAACAAACAAAAACAAACTACAAACACTGCCTTGGCGGAGGTCTGTGCTTTTCAGGTTGAAGTTCAGGTTTATTGTCGTTTCATTAGTACATAAAACAAAATTTGTACTCAGGACCAGCAGTGTACAACCTTATAAAAGCTCTAAAAACAATAATCACATAAAATACTACAGTAAAAACCTAATACTTAAGAATAAATAGAATAAATAAAAACAGCTACAGTGCTGTCAGTGTGGGATTAAAAGCAGCTGTACTAAAGAGCAGCATATAAGAACAAGGTAAAACCAAGGAAACAATAAGAAAAACCTAATCAAATCGAGTCAGTTAATTAATTAATTTAGCTATATGTACCCTTAAACTCATTATTTTCAGGTCTTAGGCCTTGGCTTTCAACCACTATTAGCATCGACTTCTGCCAATACGCTAGTAATACTGACTTATATTCAGCAAAAGCAAATGTATATATTTTTTTCTGCATTAACTACATTTAAAATTACAATTCTTGTATAATTTTGTGGATTAGCTGACCCTAGTGAGGATAAAGCGGGTATAGAAAATGAAAGAATGAATGATGAATTTTGTGGATTATCTTATTTAATTAAGGGCTAAAGTTTACAGCATCATTATTGTTATTAGTTTTACCTGTTATGTCTCGTGTTATTTGTGGGGGTGGTTTTGGTTCTTGTTTTATATACAGTTACGTGGTAATACTTGAAACGCTTATGTTTTTTTTAAGAAAGTGTGGATGTGAAGTTTTGTAGTTTTTGGTAATACTCAAACTGCCTTAAAGATGCAAAAGCCTGACATCTATTTTTTTCTGATTTAATATAGCTTTAATATAACTTGATGGCCTTTTCATCATCACAAAAACCTTGAAGACTTTTTTAATAATTCATCGTAGAGATTTTGAATACCTGCAGGAATTCCAACAAAGGCTGTGATGTTAGTGCAAAAGTGTCATCCCCCCAAAAAAACAACTAAACAATTTCTGATATTTTTTTAGTTTTTCAAAAGCGCTTCTCTGGGTTGAACTCGGTATTTAAGGTGGATTTCTCATCTAAACATATAACAAATCTGGATTTCCCCCATAAAAACATGTTTTTGTCAGTCTTGTTCCTCTTTCCTTGGATTCGGTTTTTTCTCGGTTGCCACACCCTCCTCTCAGCTCCCGGTTTCAGCTCTTTTACGTCTTTCAGTGTTTTCTAACAGAGCCGACATCAGCATCGAGTTACATATAAAAGTGCTGCCAGGCGGAGAATAAAATCATAGCGGCGCTGCGCTTTTTAAGGCCGCGAATTCCTACAGATTAAAAAGAAACCTATCGCATTTCTCTCTTCAGCCACAACCGCGTTATTCCTCCTCTGTCATCTGCTTTTATGGCTGTCTTAGCTTCTCGCTCAGGTTTTATGGAAGCTTTGAAGTGGCCTGCACCTGTTGTGTCAGAGTCAGCGAGTTGCCGCCGCTGCTTCCTGGCGACGTGCACCCTGTCTCCGGTTTGACCCCGGAGCTGCGGCGTCCTTTCAGGGGTCACGGAGAACGGTGAAAGGGAGGGGTTTGGTCACATGACTGCATGGGAATTTCTACACCCCGACACCTTTGGGCTAATAATATCTGTCACAGGTGATTTGGAAGTGCTTTCTGACAAATATAGAAAAGATTTGGAAGCTTTGATGGAAAGCAGATACACCTCCCTGCTCTTCCATTCCTCCAGCAGACGTGAAGTCAAATGAGCGTTCCTCCTGGTTATTTTCCTTTCCTTCTCTGTTTAAAGCTCTTATAAATATCCCCGTCCATAAAGCGCATTGGAGAGCAGAGCAAAGCTGCTTCTAATTTGGTGTACTCTGGGTGAACTTTGACCATTTCCTCTGACTGGGCCTGGTGTATGTGAGCTATGTGCTGGGTGCTCCTGCAGAGAAAACCTGGAGGAAAAACACTTCCAGACTGGATGGAGCGTCAGCTGAGTGGACGAAAAGGAGGTGGAGGAGGAGGAGGAGAAGGCTTGGATCCACCGACTGGGAGTAATATTCCTCTAATCCTCCTGGGCTATGCCTACTGCTCCACACCCAAATCACCACAGCTTTCTCCTTTAACACAAACCAAATACACAAACACCCAGAGGAGCTTCAGGAAATGCCTCTCCTCCTCCTCTTTCTTGATTTTTTTCCTCATTCTCTCTAGTTTCTGGTCTGTTCTAATCGTCAGGTTTCCTTCCATCCACATGATCTATTGTTCTATCACATAACCAGAAGATAAGAGACTTTACCTTAACCCTAGAACACTTTCACTATAAAAAGTAACACCATCACTATCGCCAGGTGGTTTTTACCCAATATAATATACCCAACAAAAAGTACTTGCACTGCTCTACAATTTCTTAGAAAATATCTGCTTCAGTTGTTAAATGTGTTAAATCTTACATAGTTTAATAAGATGAATCAGAAAATAAATGACCAAAGTGCTGGTTAGCTCATGTTTTTGATATATGCGATGGTATGTTATGAGACATATATGTTGATTTACGTACATTTATACAATGGTTTTATAAATGTTCCACAAGTGAATGTTTTGTCATGTGGAGACACTGTTTAGAGGTGGATCTAGTAGTTCTGGCACAAACTTTCCTTTTAAATCAAACCCATTCTCTCATTAATTCTCAGAATTTCACATTTTGGCTTAAAACTGTATCTTAGAAACTACAACCAACTAGGACTTCGGACTGAATTTTTCTTTATTCGTGACTCAAATTTGACAAAGTTTAATTATTTTTTATTCTGGAAGCATTTTACATGTAGACCAGTTTTGTCATAAAAATAGATCAAAATATGCCAACACATGACAAATCAGAGTGGTTTTCTTTTATTTTCAACTGTGGCATGTGTAACAAAATGAAGGAAAAAAAAGTCATGGAGGACCCTGAAAAAATGTTCCAAAATGACTGAAACATTAGGAATTTGAGAACAAAAAATTCCTAAAAAAAATAAATAAATAATAATAATAATGATAATAATAATAATGATAGTGTAAACTTGGTCTTTGCTCCACCTATTCCTGGGACATGTGAGACTTCCCTGGTGAAGGCACAGACTCCTTGACAGTCAGACAAACACAACATATTGAAAATCATGTAAATACATTTGCTCGGGTGAAAATCACCCAAAGTGCTCTAGGGTTAAATTAACCCATAAAGACCCAAACAGCCACTGGTAACCAAAAGCATCTACTGACCTAAACTGTTTAAGACCTGTTGATCCACTAATCTTATCAGTATATATAAATAATTGGTATAAAATGCAGTTTGTCATCTTTACATGGTCATCAGATATGATCCATTTGGCCCTTCAGAGGTTCCGTAGTTACCATGGAAACACTGTTATCTTCTGCAACACTGATTCATGAGTGAAACCCATGGAGTTGAATCAATGACAGTGGATGGAAACATTTGTTTTTACATTCAGTTATTTAGTTTATTAGCTTATTTGTCATGGACAATCCTAATTAATTAACTGTTTCAATAATATTAATCTGAGCTTTTACGAACATCTATGTGACCAGTGAATTAACCCCATAACACCTGAATCGATTTCCAATTGTGGAAAAGAAAATTTGACTTGGGTTTTTTTCTTTCAAGTAGATTGGTACCATTTTGGAGTGGGGTGTGTGTGTGTGTGTGTGTGTGTGTGTGGTGGGGGGGGTTGATGCGAATTTGCATCAATAGGCGTCAAAGGATTAAATATTGGAAAATAGGTGATTTTCATAGGAAAATACAGTAGATAGTATTATAATAAATGGTGATAAAACACTTCAGAAGTGTTAAATATCATGTCAGGTTGTTCTATGGTAGGGTGTGTGTGTGTATACATGGGGGTGTGCACGTGGGTTGGTGTACAGACGTGAATATATATTGGTGTGTCTGTATATGTGTATGTGACTGTATGTGTATGTGTGTACATGTATGTAGGGCTGTGTTTATAGATGATCATAATCTTATGTTGTATATAAGTGATTAAGCTCTAACAGTCTGAGGACTGGAATCAGGGGGTAGGACTGAATAAGTGTTGGCTTCTTCCAACCCCCTTTCAGGCACAACAATTGGTCTTTTTCTTTTTTTTTTTTTTATTCATCCATTCATTCATTTTCTATACCTGCTTTATCCTCACTAGGGTCACGGGGGTCGCATGGAGCCTATCCCAGCTACTTACTTTTTTTAAATTGTTATTTTATTTTTTAATTTTATTTTAAATTTGATTTCAAACATGTAGACAAAGAAATTAAAACAAAACAAGACCCACCAACCACATATCAATAGTGATACTTCAAAGGTTGATAGGTCAACAGTGTTATGTACAATGTAGCAATACAACTAAAAATAAATAATAGTGACACATGCTCGAAAAGGAGTAGGAAGAAGTATAAACTTAAAGACTCCTACCCCCAATCTGTATTCCTCATGGTTTCTACATAAATAATAGCAATTATTACTTTATGATGATAATAATAATAATAATAATAATAATAATAATAATAATAATAATAATAATAATAATAATAATAACTAATTTAATACCAATAACAATGACAATAATATAACAATGTAACACGCAATTTTTGATAATTATGGTAATATAAAAATACCATTATAAATTTATAATTTTTATAAGAAGAAAGACAAACAAACAATCATCTATAAATATCAATAAAGGAAGTATTATTATATGTAATATTTTATATAAAGCCCCATCATCAGTAAACCACCGTGCCCCGCCCCCTTATGCCCCGCCCCCTCACGCCCTGTCCTCTCTGCATTTTGTAAAAATCATTTGTTTATATTTGTTTTTAAACTCTTTGATGTTTGGACATTGTTTCAGTTCCACACTCAGTCTGTTCTGTAGTTTTACACCGTTGAATATAGTTTCATTGTGATTCGACATTGTTGGATCTAAAAATTTGTCATTTCCCTAAATTCATTCTTGGGCTGCTCGATTATGGAAAAAAAAATCAATCTCAAAATTATTTCGGTTAATATTGAAATCACGATTATTCAAACGATGAATTTTGAGTTTCACAATTCATTTATTCAGCATTTCTCTTTCTCAAAAAACACTTTGTTATTGATTCTTTATCCAAAACATTCAAATTGAAAATAAATTTTGGCTACAAATGTGTTCTTTATAGCTGTTTTGCAAGGGAATAGAATGGATTGCACGTGTGTGTCTCTCAGAAATTGTGTAAAGAAAAACGGAAAATAATAAATATATAAATAACAAATCGTTTCAAGTCGATTATTTGAGTTTTGAGATCGTTTGACGGCAAAATTGAAATCATGATCAAAATTCGATTAATTGCACAGCCCTAACTCATACCCTCCCTCTTTCCTGAAACATTTTCTGTAGACGGTTTGGTAATATATTGTTTCTGGCTTTGTACAGAAATTATGCTTTTTGTTTATTTTGTTTCATCATTATTATTATTATATTATTATTATTATTATTTTCTCCTATGTTTTGTGTTATGTTTTTGTCTGAAATAAACTAAAAGAAAGAAAGAATATGGAGAAGAAAGTGCCACATCAGTAGCACTGGGTCTTTCTGGGTTAAAACCATTTTACACACACCTTTCCTTCTCTTATTTGAGGCAGAGAGCAGCTTTGTCCTCATTTCCAAAGCAGCATCATTGTGTTAAATAGCCTGTGTGCAGCGACAGACTTTGCTTCAGGTTCTTTGCCATCTGTTGGTCATGTGGACCATGTGGGCTCAGTTTTACATGTCACTGATTTTCAGACTGGGGGACGCTGGATGTACGGACGGGAAGGGCACGGAACAGAAATGTGACGCTGCAGCTCGCCACATTATTTCCACTTTACCTCACATCCTGCCTCAGAGTTATCGTTTTGGACTCAGCCAATGTTAACGCAGGTCTTGAACATGAAGATTAAGATCCGACATGAATCTGTAAGTGTCACAAAAAATAGGTTCGCTCTGCCTTTAAGGACTTGGACATTTCCATTGGTCTGAATGTAGAATTAAAGCCATCATAAAAGCCTCTACAAGAGGAATAATACCAAGTCCATAATAAATAATATGTGGAAAAACCCGCCTGATAAAGACCTACTTTTGGGTCTAATTTGGACGAACTAATCTAAAACTCCTATTTATCATCCACTACACTCATTTATCATTTAGTGTTTACACTCAGTCATCCATCTGTGTACGCACTTGTTCACATTATTCAGGATTCGTCTAATTGTCATCTGTATAGTTTATTATTGTTAACCACAGAGCTTGTCCCTGAACTTAAAAAAAAAGAAAGATTTACAGACTGTTAGACTGGGTGGTGTTTCCTACAAACTCACTGTTCAGATTTAGTCTCACACACACACACACACACACACACACACACACACACACACACACACACACACACACACACACACACACAGTCCTGCTGCAGAAAATACTCGTGAGGTATGAAATATGGATTAATACGCCGATGAAAATAGTCCCTAGCACAGCCAGTTCATCCTGTTTTCAATGCACCAGTACATTACTTTAATAAAGTAAATATATAAGAAAAATATTTGCATTTTGGAAGAAAAAAAATGCATTATAGATTTTATCCTTCCCTCTAGTTTATACATTTCATCACTGATATTTAACCCTTAAAAAGCTAGAAGTGTTTTTGTGGTTACTTTTTAATGTATTTTTATCTACATTTAATCTTTCTTGTTTTATTGTTCACAGTTTGCTGCTTTATTCCCAATGTTTTTCAGTGAAAAATAAATATTTTCCCATAAATTATTTAATTTATTGACCATGTAGATGTTAATAAAAGCTCAGAGTAAAGCCAGTGGTTATATCAGAGTAGAGAAAGGTGAAGACTTTTCAGCGAAATAGATCATTAACTACATTAAAACACAAGTCTCTACAGCCAGTAGGATTTATCAAACTCCATGGGTTTCACTGGTGACAAAATATTGCAGGACATGATGATGTTTCGACATCCACTACGGACCTTCTGAATGTTCAACAGGGTTGTATCTGATGTCCAGGAAAAGCTGAGAAACTATATTTTACCTGAAGTGGTTAGTAGGTCGTTATTTATTAAACATTTTTGATCAGCATATGCTTTTATTTGCCAGCAGCTGTTTAGGTTTTTGAGGGTTAAGAATCAGTGAAGGATTCTAAAAACTGCAATAATAGAATGAAACAGAAAAGAAAAACCCAGAAGATGTTGAATATATGATTGACTGACTTTAGTGGAGATTTGTTTTATGTCTAAAATGCTTTTTTTTTTGTTCTTTTTAAAAATGATAAATACCATGAAGTTATTCTAAATCGGCTTCATATGTGGATTCTTTGAACTAATTTTGGCATAAATTAACATTTTATTTTTTTATTTCTTATTTTTATTGCCATTTTTATAGTTTTAAATCAGTCATTTTAAAGAAATGTATGTTTGATTCACCAAAACTTCTGTCATGTATGTAATGTGTACATTATTGAAATATTATCTCAAGATAATTAAAGCTTTTGGAGGAGTTAACAGAGTCTACACTGGTCTGGAATACTAGATCCAGTTTCATAAGTATAATGATGAAAATCACAACGAAAAACGTGTATTACTTAAAGTTATTTGAATTTCAATATTTGGTGATGCACAACTCAGTCTTTAGGGATTCATGGTTTCGGTGATGTATTAACACTATAGACTGATACCACCCATTGGAATTTGAAACCTGGAATTAAACTAGCTTAATGACACAATAAAACATTAACTAATTTCTGTAACAAAATTATTTGACAGTTTTATTGGTGTCACTTACCTACAACTACGCTAAAAAAACGTCTTATTTATTAAACAGAAATTTGAAAAAATCTGACTTGGAAGCTGTACTCGGTGTCAAACACACCAACAAAGTATCAAAACCTTCTATTAGGTCTAAAACATTAAAAGAGCTGGAGTTTATGAAAGGACCACCAGAATTTACTAGAGTAAATAATGTGTATTTCTGCAGAGATGTTCAGTGGGAGTCTGTTCACTAATATTCAGACCATAGTTAGTTTTGTTTTACAGATTTTCTAAATGTTTTAACCCATAAAGTCCTAAACATCCACCAGCAACCTGAAGTATCTACTGATCTAAAATGTTTAATACCTGTTGATCCACTAATCTCGTCTATACATGTAAATAATTGTTGTAAAATACAGTTTGTCATCTTTTCATGGTCATCAGATATGACCCATTTGGACATTCAGAGGCTCTGTTACCGTGGAAACACTGTCACCTTCTACAACATTGATTCATTAATAAAACTCATGGAGCTGCATCAGTGACAGTGGATGGAAACCCTTGGTTTATGTTCATTCAATGGTAGATTTTGCAGAAAAAGGCATTTTTTCTTTAGTTTTCTCAGATTTTGATATAAAACCCCCCAACTTTAATCTGAGCTTGAACCCTGTGGGGCTGATGATCATGCCAGTGTAATCAGATCACGTGGCGTATTTAAAGAGATGTAGCGAAAAAACTCTGTCACATGGAGCGCTGACGTCAACTTTACTCGAAAGTACGGATTTGAAACTGTCTCCTAGTTTTTATTTGGCGCTGATAGACCACGTAAAACCGGAGATATGACTGTTTTAATTTGACAGTAGAAAATATGTTTATCTATGCACTTATACTGGAGGGATAGGACGCCAGGTGTTGCATTTCTGTCCATATATTCACCATTTTACAAACTGGGAAAAGTGGTCGAATCAGCTGATACTATACATGAATTTGGTGATTTTTGTGTAGTTTTTGGCCCTTCATATAGATGAAGTTGTGCTGAAAAAAAATACCAAGCATGGGCATGTTAAACAATTTTTTTTAGGTGAAATATATAGGAAAAAAAAATCTAAAGTATTCAAAAGCAGCCAAAATAGATTCAGGACTTAAAGGGTGAATGAACGTCTACATGATCAGTGATTTAAATATAGAAAAATAGCAGATTTTTACTGAAACAATGCCAAACACAGAGGATAATATTACAATAAATGGTGACAAATCACTTCAAAAAGGTTAAATTCATATAGGAACTGATCCAAAAGTAGCACTGGGTCTTTATGGGTGAATTGGAATTCTTAAACTGTGCTGAATGTGGCCATCGCGGTGTGTACATGATGGAAACAGTGGTGTTATCAGATCCAGATTAAAACCGCTTATCCAGTTAGATAATGTCATTGTGTTCAGAGTCAAAAGAAATTTATAGTTGGTCAGTTTTTGGGAGCTCATCCGGCTCTGTACATTGGCAGACTCCTGGTGTCAGTGAGCCAATCAGGAGGGCTGTTTTCTCTAGTCTTTCCCCTCATTCATGCTGCAGCCTCCAGCAGGGAGTGTGTGCTTTCCTGTTTGACCCCACCGGCAGGTTCAGCCAGAGGCTAAGGGTTCAGCAGCCGCCGCAACCGCACATTTTTCTCTGCCTGCTCTTAACTTAGACCGAGATTTAGCGAGTGCTTGTCTGTCACCAGCCTTTATTCGTCTAATGGCGCTTTCTGTGTATGTTAACATGCAGGGAAGTCGACTCAAAGTTTAATCAGGCAGAAAATGGAAAAAGGCTCCCCTGTACCTGATAGGGCCTAAACACCGCCGCTGTACAGGTACCCATTGACCACCCCCCCCCACATACACACACACTCTCATAAACACACACACACACACACACTGAGGGGTGTAATGCATCTCCATTTATGCGTCCCATCTGTCTGCAGGTGGCCACACTGCCTCCCAGAAGCAGCCATGAGTTTCAAATAGGCAGAATTGTTGGCGCTGCCCCTGCTCTGTGTGAAACTACCCAGCCGTCACAAATGCTCCTAAGGCATATCAGTAGCAAAAGTATTTTTCCTCTGGATGTATGTTAAAGTGTGTCGCACCACCTGGGGAAAGCTAATATACATTGTTTTTGTGCTCTAGTAGTCACACATACTCATCACCGTCTCATGTGAACACCTTGTTTCACTTATTACATGTGTGATACGGGGCGTTTGACGATATTACTGTGTAAAAGAGGAAGGGTGTGTGTCTGTAGTGGAGTCAGAGGTGCCCGGCTCGTATCGAAAATACTGGAGCGACAGATAGAGTTAGGTTTTTAGGATTTGGACCGTCACTGGGGATGAAATAAAGCACACCAACAGAGCACAGAAAGGAAGGAACTGTGTTAATGAAGCTGACGTTGTCTTTTAATTACCCCACCCACTGAAGGGGAGGCAAGGGGTATGGCTTTTGGTTCTGTTTGTTTGTTTTTTAACACTCTAGAAGCAAAACTATTGGTTTAATTCATACCGACTTGGGTTTACAGATTGACCCAGAGTAGATATCGCTACATGTTGTGTAAAGTAGGTCAAAGTTCCAAATTTTTTAATGAATTTTTCAAATCTTTTTTTTCCCCATTTACTTGTAATGGGCAGAATTTCACGTGTCTGTCGTAGTGAAACTATTGGTTGAATTCATACCAAATTGGTTTATAGATCACCAGTAACCCAAAATATATGTGGATACAGTTTGGGAAGAGTAGGTCAAAGTTCAAATTTTGTATGCATTTTTTAAATCTTTTTTTGCTCCCATTTTCTTATAACACTGGTCTACATTTTTTTTTTTTTTTTTAGAAATTATCTGCTTCAGAGATTAAATGTGCTAAATGGTAAGTGTTTTAATACATTTAATTGGGAAACAAAGGACAAAGTGCTGGTTTGCTGATGTTTTCAAGGTATATGATAAAGTGTTAGTACACATATATACTGGTTTAAGTACATTTATAACATCGATTTCTAAATCTTCCACTAGATAGAACCTGTAAAGTGAATATATTTCAATGTGCAGACAGTGTTTTGAAGTAGATCTGGCAGCTCTGAGACAAATATTCCTTTGGACTAAAACCCATTCTCTCATTTATTCTTGAATTTCACATTTTGACCCAAGACTGTATCTTGGAAACTTTTAGCCAACCAGCATTTTTGACTTGATTTTTCCAAATTGGTGACTCAAACATGGCAAAATGTCACTACTTTTATTCTATTTTACCTGTAGACCAGTGTAATGGGTGAAATTTCAAATGTCTATGAAAATATAAATTCTTTTTCAGTTTACTTCAAACATGGCACATGTATGGCAACAATTGGTATGCTGACATCAGCACACACACAGATGTGATGACATCAGCTGGATCGATGCCAGAATAACCTATAATACATGTGAGGGGCGGGATTTGTTGTGCCTGGCACCACTTGTTGATTTAATTATAGGTTATAGACTGGATCTTAATCCTCAAAGACCTAAACAGCTGCCATCAAAGTCATTTACTGATCTAAAATGTTTAATACCAGTTGAACCACTAATCCTTTAATACATGTAAACAATTTAGGTAAGATGCAGTTTATCATCTTTTCATGGTCATCAGATATGACCCGTCTGAATGTTCAAAGGGTCTGTAGTGAACGTGGAAACACAGACATCTTCTGCAACATTGATTCGCCAGTAAAACCCATGGAGTTGGATGTAGACACTTGTTTCATGTTCAGTTAATGATATATTTTGCTGAAAAAGTTACTTTTTCTTCCATTTTTTCTGCTTTGAATTTTTTCTGAGCTTTAATAAACATGGATGTGATCAGTAAATTAAATATAAGGAAATGCCTGATTTTCCTTAGAAAAAAAGGAAACTGCAGGGGACCACATTAGAATAAATGATGATAAATCATTTAGGAATGCTGAAATGTAGCAGGAAAAAAAAAATAATTTTAAAGTTGCCAAAAATGGTTATAGGTCTTACAGAGTTAATAGTTTTCCGATGCCAACCAAAACAATGACTGTTTTTACCTTAAGTGTATTATATGCAGCTTTTCATCAGATTTTTCTACATTTAAATCAGTTTTGAATGGCAAAAAATGGACTTTTTTACTGAGTTTGGACATTTTTTTTCAGCTTTGCCCCATGAATAACGTTATCATCTACCCACACAATCATAATCAAGTGCAAGAGCCACTCAATTGCCTTTTACCTGGACACTGACTGCACTTACCATATAAAACACTGCAGCATACACACTGGAGCTTTATAAGGTTTATGTGAGTACTACAGATAATGTTGCATCTCATTTCTTCTTAAGTATGAGCTGGCATAACCTGTTTGGAGCTTTTATTGAACAAGTGCTGCAACTGTTGCTAATTCACATCACCACTGGTCTGATACGTTCCCTCCTTGTGTCTGTTTTCCTACCTTGTGGGCGAAGGCGGTGGATGTATTGACAGGGCTGGTTTCAGAAGTTTAGATGCTAAATGTTTCACATGTAATTCATGCATCATGTTGGTTGGGTTTAAACGCAACTTATTTTTTAAAATTAGAATTATTAAGTTGTTCAATAAATATATAAGAATGGTAACTACACACCCAAACCACCTCTGGATGGATTAGAACACAGGTGTCAAACATGTGGCCTGGGAGCCACATACTGAATTGGACCAAAGGGTCCAATTCAGCCTGTGGGACGAATTTATGAAATGCAAAAATTACACTGAAGATTTTAACAGTCATAGATGTTCAAATCATTTTAGGTCAACTCAATCTAAAGTGGACCAGACCAGTAAAATACTACCATAATAACCTATAAAAATGAAAACTGCTCATTATTCTCTTTGTTTTCGTGTAAAAAAAAAAAAAAAAAAAAAAAGAAGTTAAATTATAAAAAAGTGTTTACATTTAAA
>JAQQZY010000003.1:14420650-14433746 GCA_030068375.1 Ostorhinchus rueppellii | reverse complement strand
CAAGTCGCCAGTTCATCACAGGGCTGAACATATAGAGACAAACAATCACTCTCACATTCACACCTATGGGCAATTTAAATTAACCGATTAACCCATCAGTGCATGTGTTTGGATTGTGGGAGTACCTGGAGAGAACCCACGCAGACACGGGGAGAACATGCAAACTCCACACAGAAAGGTCCCACCCACCTGAGGCACAAGTGCTGTCCACTGCACCACCGTGTCACCCTCGTTCTATACTATATACTATCACCAATTTGTCATTTCTTACATCAACTGTCACAGTACTGTGGTAACAAATGTACAAAAGAATGAACTGAAGTATACATCATATATGACTACAATACTGTGGCAACAAGAGCCTAATGAGTTCATGGAGCAGTATCCATGATTAGCTCTAGTACAAGTGCTAACATTTGGTTGGCTCTGTGGGAATAGACAAACTGATACTTGGTGCCACAGTACTGTGGTAGGAACCACTGCCTTATGCTATTGTTATTGGCTCATCTAAATTAATCAAAGGCGTGAAAGTGAGAGTGATTGGTTGGTCATCTCTATATGTCCAGGTCGTTATTGAAAATGAGAATCAGTTCTCAACGAACTTACCTGGTTAAATAAAGGCTAAATTGAAAATAAATAAAGTATTTGTAAAGCATGGAAGATAAAAATAACAAAAGCAATACACTTATAACCAAACTCAGACAGATTTTAACACCACATTTTTTACTTTATCTGTAATAGTTATGCACAGATGTATTACAAAGAATTCTCAAAGTTGTTCATTGGACACATGCTCCAAAGAAATCTGACTTTCTTAGTGCTTATACTTCTTTTCAGCATATATAGTAGGAATAACAGACTTTCCACTTGCAGCAACTGATTTCCTGTCAGTGCCGTGTACATGTGTAGAGGAAAATAAAGCTCCTCTAGACTGTTCATAATATCACTTTCCTCGGTTTCTAAAAAAAGACTGTGCAAAAGGTGTTTGGATCCACAGAAACCATTCAGTGGCTTCAGTACAATATTAACATTACCTTGAAGAAATAACAGCGGTTGCGGTGTCGTACTCTACAGGCGTTAGCAGCTGTGGCCTTCTCTGCATGCCTGTGCTCATGGGATGATTCATTCTCAGTGTGTCCCTGCAGCTGAAAGCTCTGATCCTATCATTTATTTAGCCCAGCAGCAGCCCCCCCCTCCACTCTACCTAGGTAAACACCACTGAACAAAACTCTGCTCAAGGGTGTCCTTTGGTTGCACATTTATAAGCTTCAAATGAGTAAACCCACAGGACAAGTGCTGGCAAATATCAAAGTGGTCTGCAGTCTCAGGTCAACACTGCTCTGTCTTGTGGCAGCGGAAAAGGAATGAAAAGAGAAAGGAGGAAAAGACGAGACAGAGAAGAGATTAAGTACCGATGGATGGAAAAATAAGAAAGACGAACAGGAGGGGCAAAAAAACAAGACAAAGGAGCAGATGTGATGATTGTGTGTGTCTCTGTGTCATCTATGCCACTGATGGTGTTTCCCTGGAGGCTTGTAGAGATGAAGTGCTCTGAGTCGCAGCATCTGTTCACCGCTGCTGTTCGGAAACCATCGCAGATACAGCATGTAACACAAACGGCCTCTTCTACGCACATCAACGCAATTATAGCCTACACGCTCTGCCCACTGTACCTACAACAACAACAACAACAACAACAACAACAACAGGCAGTGGTTGAATTCACACTCAGGGCCATGGGTACTAAAGGTGCAGACCTGGTTGGATGGCAGGTTTTTATTTGTCTCTAAGGCTACATTTACACGTAAATGGGTATCAGGCAAAACTGAGATTTTTCTATGCATTTGTGTCTACCGTTTACACCAGTGGTTCTCAACTGGGTCGGCTTCAGGACCCACTATCACCCTTCAATGACACACTGTGACCCAAATCGCTGAAAGTAAAACCAGACTGGTTTTCTCTGTCACTCAAACAGGATAGTTTTTGTAGCAAAAAAAAAACCCTGAAATAATGCTACTGCTGCTGGTTGAATGCATGTTTACATGTGATTAATGTTGAAAAGAAGTGAATATTTTCAGAGCACAACTTTGGCCAAGGCCTGAACACTTATAAAGATTTTATTTTAATATGCAGTATTTACCCAACCATACAGAAGCGTACTGCATTCACAAAAAAAAAAAAAAAAATCAGCTCTGTTTTTCTGAATTAACAAAATACTGTTTTCTGAAAAAAAAAAATTGCAAAAACATCAGTGGGACAGTAGTGCCTCCATCCAAGCAGTGGACATTAAAAACACTAACTGTCCAACACACACATCAACTTTAGTACCTGGCTGTTCAGTCCATTAATAAACCCTGAAACTGGTGGAACTGGACTCTGTTTAGGGTCTGTTTCACAAAGCAGGTTTAGTGAAAACTCTGAGTTTGTTAACCCTGAAATGAGTGAAACTCTGAGTTTTCAGTTTCACAAAGGGAGCAAATTCAAACCACAGAAGGAGACTCTAGCCTGTTTTAGAGAAAGAGGTAATTCTTGGTCAATTACCATAGTAACAGACTCTATGAACCTAACCTGGACCCGACCAGAGTTTCCCTCATTTCAGGGTTAACAGACTCAGAGTTTTCACTAAACCTGCTTTGTGAAATGGACCCCAGACAGAGTCCAGTTCCACCGGTTTCAGGCTTTATTAAGGGACTGAATAGACAGGAACAGTTGATATGTGTGTCAGACAGTTAGTGTTTTTAACATTCACTGCTTGGATAGAGGCACCACTGTCCCACTGATGCACACAAACGCAGTCCAATTTAATTTTTTTCAGAAAACAGTATCTTGTTAATTCAGAAAAGCAGAGATGAAATTATTTGTTTGTGTGAATGCGATACACTTCAGTAAAACCAGAGAGACAATGGAATATAGTTTAGTTCCAGCTCTTCCATGGTGGTACTCTGGCACTTTTGTTATTATCAAATACATCCGTGTCATTTACACATTGTTCTATGTGAATAAAATGACTAAATATTCGACTGTTTGTGTCTGAAGGTCTGTGGTAGCAGCATCAGCAGGTTTTTGGACAGAATTGTGGATCTGATCGTCGTACTTCAGTATTTTGTCTTAAATTCTAAATAATTGAGTCAGCATACAAACAATAGGCTAATTTTAACATTGATAAGGAACACTTTTCTGAGATGAAATTGGTATTTCTTTAGGTGAATGAGAAATATTGCACTATTATTGTTATTGCAATACTGTACATCCATATCACATATTGCGACTTTTGCCAATATCGCACAGCCCTATTATGCATCATAATAACATTTGTTCCGTAGCCACACTGCAGTGCAGAGCGAGCAGCTTATTGATAGGATTAGTATTTAGTATTTTTTAGTATTTATTTATTTAGTTACAGGACAGTGTGTTTTGGTATTAGTTGCAAAGAGCAAGATGCATGGACCAGATTTAACAGAGAAGCTCATTTCTGTCATCTGTCCATCTGTAATAAAGCATCACATGAATTACGACTAATATGAAGTACTAATATACTGGAAGAAAGGTCTTTGGATCAGAAGGTACTTAACATTTTAGATCAGTACATGCTTTTGTGTCTTTAAAGGTTGATATTGTGAAGGTATTTCAAGTCTGTAGAAATATTCCATCCTGAATTTATTAGTGACTGGATCTGTTAAACTGAACATCAAATTAACTTTAAAGAAAAAGAGGTGGTAGAACTATTATTTCCCCTCAAAGCCATAATACTACATGAGCCTAATGTTAACCATCAGTCACTGAAAATTCTCAAAACATCCAATTAGTGCTGATTAATTGCTAAAACTAATGAATCTCTAATTTATAGTGAGGCTCTCGGAGTAAGTCAAATGTAAAATAGAGTTTGTCTTATAATCGGGATTTTTATTTGTCAGACACTGGCTCATGTGAGTGTAAAAATGTGTATTTTTTAGAAAATCTTGCAATCTGCTGTTATTTTCCTGAAGTATCTAAATGAAGTGAAAGGAGGAGTGGATTATCAACATACCATGCAAACATGTATCTAAACCATCATGTCTTATGAATTACTCACATAAAATACACCTCCTCAGGTTGGTAACTTGACCTAAATGCAAATAACAGACGACTATATTGTATTTAATTCCCAGCTCTTTCCATAGTCTTGTATGTGCATGTTCAGGTTTAAGTGTTTTTTTTTAACCTCATTTCAGTAGAAGGTGCTGAATTATATTTAGCTGATTCAGTTCCAACATTGTATAATTATTGTGTTTGTACCAGGGCAAGCTGTCAAAAACGATTTCTTTGGTAAAAAGAAGTTCCAATAAGTAC
The DNA here is from genome assembly GCA_030068375.1 of Ostorhinchus rueppellii. Lineage (NCBI taxonomy): Eukaryota > Metazoa > Chordata > Actinopteri > Kurtiformes > Apogonidae > Ostorhinchus > Ostorhinchus rueppellii. The sequence goes on along the minus strand of JAQQZY010000003.1, from coordinate 14,429,417 downwards.
TTTTCACCTTTTTTTTATAACCTGATTAGGTCTGATTCCAGCTGCAAAGATGTGCAAAAATGCAGCTAATGGTCCTGTCATAACAACGACAGGTTAAACTAAGTCATTAACTGGCTGCAAATGCTGCTTCGCTCTTACTATGAGGCAGAAAACTAAACTTGTGGAAAAAGTAGATAACCTGTAACTTTCTCCTAGTGTTGTGTATCTTTTCCCCATCTGTATGTATAATGTAATACATCCATAATGTGAATGAGGAAAGTTTAAATGAGGAGCATCGCAGCTCAAGCCTTGAACTGTCAACAAACCTTCCACAAATGGCTGAAGCTCACAAAATGCAAATCTATCTTAGGAAGTAGTCTGCAATAAGAGTACAACACACTGCAGCAGCTCCAACCCCAGCAAACTGTAGTGCACTTATCGCGCACACATAGATTTCCAAGGCTAAGTGACCTGCATGCTCTCAGCTTTGAATGACATAAGTACCTGAGCAGCCTTGGGTTCTGCGCCCAACCTGAACACACTTATATGGCGGTTGATGGCGATGCAGGCCTCTTCCACGGTCATCTATCAGACCTCTGTGGTAATGTCTAAGTACTCACTCGGCTTACATCAGCCAGGATAAAGGCCTCTATTAAGAAAATGAATAATACCAACTGAGGAGGTGACCTCAGACCTGTCACATGTCATATACGCTGGGACACGATTGGCTGCTTTTCGCCCCTATCCGCTACCGTGGGGGCGGTCCGGCTGTTGACGGATGCTCGAGGCCGAGGCAAGATGGGCTACAGAGTCAGCCGTTTCAGTCCTGTGATCTAATCTGTTACCCATCATGCATCCTGCCTCGCTAATGAAAAGGCAAGGTCCCATCAGTCACAGGCAGCTGTGTAAATGGAATTTTAACCCCCCTCTCCTTATACCCAACGAAGCTCCTCCGGCACAAACGCCCGCAAGCGTGCAAAAAGGGTCTGGATGATGGACGATCATTGCAAAAGACCCCAGAGTGGCAGCAAATTAATATCAAGAGGAGAAAATCTGTGAAGATTCTCACTTCCTGCATATGAATGCTCCTCTGCTTTCTGTCACAAACATACCGTAGACAGCCCTGCTTCTGTTTCTCTTTTACCGTTACCGTCCAGCGAACAGGCAGCAGCGTGGCTTTGGAATGTTCCAACACATCACTAAAGAGGTTTCAGGACAAGTGGATGGTGTTTTCTGCAGAATAAAACCATGTAAAATAGGTCTGATCACTGTATCATTTCTATCTTCATTGAGACATGGACATGGAAAACAGAGATCAAGGAAGTTAATTTTATTTGTACGCTCACTGGGAGAAAATTTAATCTCAGATGGAACTGTCCCTCAGGTTCCCTTTGATTAACTAGTGTCAGGGTGACCGCAAGATTAATTTGCTTATATTTACATTAAATGCATGTCACAGTTATTGTCCTTTTGGGGTCATCATAGCCCTACATTTAACGACTATATTTAAATACACCCTAAACCAGAACTCATTTTAGTTCAGGGGCCACATACAGTCCAATATGATCTGAACTGGGCCGCACCAGGAAAATAATATAAATAACCTCAACTCCAAAGTTTTGAGTGAAAAATGTAAAATTATATTATGAAAATGTTTACATCTACAAACTGTCTTTTAAAACACATGAAGCATGAATAACATGTAATTTTTGAAGGACAAAAAGTGCAATTTTAACAGTATTATGTCTCAGCTTCTCACTTCCACATGTACATTATAACATACAGATCATAATGAATCTACTGGTAAAATTACACTGACTTCTTTTGAAATATTTCAGGTTAAATATTTGATTAAAATCCTCTTGGTAGCATCTAAAAAAAGCTGTCACAGAAAAATGATGCAAAGAGGACCCTCCTCCCCTAAAGAACTGGAGAGATCTTGTGGAAGAAATTCACAACATGGGGAGACTTACATATATCATAAGACACAGCAAGCAACGTGTGAAGATCGATGGAAAAAATGGGCAATGTACAGGATGACAACTGACACTATGTTATAAATGTTTATGTTGTAAATAAAAAAAAAAGCAATAAAATATAAGTAAGGTTATTCACATGTAAATGTAAGTATTTTTAAGTATGATTTTCCTTTTTTACACCAAAATACAGACGAACTAAACCAAATTTGTCTATATATGTCCCCTGAACTATATGATTTTAACATCCTTGACTATAAGTATCCAGTGTCATTTTATTATTCCCCTAATTCATCCCACAGGCCAGATTTGGCCCCAGGACCACATGTTTGACACCTGCGCTCTAAGCTATATGCATGTAACTAGTATTTTTGCTGTATATAATATTATCATAATCCCTTCATATAAGTCTGAATTTTATTTTTGGGTGCAACATGGCTCGACCTTTTTTTTTTTTTTTTTTTTTTTGTCGCAGGAATCAGGACTTTTCTGTGCTTTGTACTGGAGGAATGAACTCAGTTGCAAAAGCTTTAAAACTAATTGAACAGAAAATGCTGGTGCTCTTGAAGTCTTTTTGACTGAATTTGATTTTAGTATTTATTTGTATGTATTTATTATAAACTTTTTCATTTTCTCCTTTCGCGATAACCTTTAATAACACCCCTTGTTCTTGTTCCTTTTTATTTTGTTTATTATTATTATTATTATTATTATTATTATTATTATTATTATTATTATTATTGTATATTATGTGTATCAGACAACAGAATGTAACTTTATACGGTGTCTTGTTTGATTGTATTTGAAGTTTTGCAAATAAAATAAAACAGAAAAAACTTTTCTGTGCTTATGGGAAAAAAAGTGCCATCTATCACTTTTAACCCTTTAGCCTCTTTTCATTCACTCATTGGAGCAAAAATTATATGTCCCTGAACTTCAGCACAACCCAGCAGCAGGCTCTCTGTTAATATTAAGCTTAATATTAATAAAACCGCACAAAAAAATATGTATTTCATAAAATGTCAAAACTAGGAGTGTAATAGTAACCCATAAAGATCCGAACAGCCACTGTTGAGCAAAAGCATCTACTAATCTAAACTGTTTAATACCTGTTGATCCATTAATCCTATCAATAAATGTAAATATTTAGTGTAAAATACAGTTTATCTTTTCATGGTAATCAGATATGACCCATTTGGACATTCAGAGGCTCTGTAGTTACCATGGAAACGCTGTCATCTTATACGACATGGATTTACCAGTAAAACCCACGGAGCACAAACAATATCCAGTTGATAGAGACACTTGACTTTATGTTCAGTTAATGATATTGTTAGCGTGTTCTTTTATTGGAAGCTCCAAGAATAAGTCCGCATTCATTTCAGTCTCATTTTTATAAATTTAATCAGACTTGAGGTGATTGCAAACAGGATACAACATAGACAATACGAAGGACCCACACCGCAGAGGCAAATGAGTCCAGACATTTTAATGCAAATGACTTTAATACCCAACTGTAAACTGACCCCAACAGTGGGCTGACCCTGTGGGCTAGGTGGGCGGGGCCACTAAAAAGTAGTCTAAGACAGTGTTTCCCAATCAATGTGCCATGAGAAGTCATCAGGTGTGCCGTGGAAAACGATCCAATCTCACCTGACTGGTACTGTACGGGAGCAGCGTGATATAGATACATATGACCGCATGCACCGGTGGTTCACGCTACAAGTCGCCTGTTTCCTTTTGCAAAATAAAAATGAAAGTGAAAGTAAACCGGCCCTGTTGATAAAACCTCCCTCACTAGTGATGGGTGGATTAGCAAGTTACCTACAAACGCCGGGTATTGGGTTGGGGTAGGAGGGATATGCCTCCCATACAATTATCTACCAGAAAAAAAGAGAGCGACTCAGAGCTGTTGAGGAAGATTCGTGTTTGTCTTTCTTCAATTCCAGCAAAAATATAAAAATATCTGATTTGTGTTCAACTAAACAGGCCCAGGTTTAACACCGAGTTAGTACATTGAGACTAAATTTGCATTATATTTCATTCAATAAATAGACTTTTTGTGACATTTTTGTTTGGTGGTGTGCCTTGAGATTTTTATAACATAAAATATGTGCCGTGCCATCTTTTCTACAATGGGTGAAGGAGGTACTTTCCCTACTACCACTAGAAAAGCTTGGATATAGAATAGATAAAAAGTGTAGGGATTTTACATCAACTTGGAACCCTTTTATAAATTTCATGAAGTAGATATTTTCAGTGCCTCTTTATTTTCATCTCTGTCCTTATATTGTATAATTGTCATAAAAAAAGATTATTATTAATGTAATTATTATACATCAGACCGTAACCTTTGTAACATTATTTCTTTCTTGCATGATACAAGTAAATCTAACTGGTTTTTTTTTCTTTTCTTTTTTTTTTAAAGAGCCTATGGGTGGGTGGGGTTTGATGTACTTGTGACATTAAGCCTTGGACTGGTTTATAGTTCCTGTGGTAATGTATGTATATGTGTATTTGAAAATTAAAAAAATAAAAGGGGAAAAAAATGCATCTGAAAAGTCTGTTACATTATGCCACTTCCAATAAAAGCAATTATTTAATGTAGAAATAGATTTTTTTTTAAAATAAATATATATATATATATATATATATATATATATATATATATATACACCGTGGCTCAAAAAGGTTGGGAAACACTGCTCTAAAACATAATTTATACCTCACAATGTTATTATCCTGCCCCAGGAAGAGGAGGCAAAGGGTATTGTTTGTTTGTTTGTTTGTTAACACTCTAGCAGCAAAACAATTGGTTGAATCCATGCAGGAGCGTGCATACATTCAATGAGGAGGGAACTTTGATACTGCGCTATAATTCATCCTAAATAAAAGGAAAGTAGTCATATATGTATTGTTTGAGTCTTTGTTTTAGTGCTCTAGTTTTATCCACGAGGTTTTGCAGAGTGATACATCTCTTCAACCAAAGCAAATACTTTGATTTGTACGTGTTCTTCAATGCTGAAATCATGCCGAGTTTGGTTTGTTTGGCCTAAAGGTTAGAGAATACACTTACATCTCAAAGGACCAACGTCCAAATTCCAACTGGCCCTAATAAAGTGTTTTGAGCCATAGCAGTGTAAGAAAAGTGCTATAAATGCAACAGTTTAATTTCATTCTTTGATTTAATTTTTCTGATTTACCAATGCAAGTGTGTATTTGTGCATTCTTATGACCTGACAAATCATTTTATAACCCAATAATTTGTATTGAATAAAATAAAGTCTGTTATTCAATCAGTCAAAATTATTGTGATTTTTTGCTGGACTCATTGGGCTCTAAATGATTTCATGTGATGTAATGGACAGGTAAGGCCTGACCATCCAGCTTAATTCTGTGTATAATTCAGACTATACCAAGTAACTGAATTGTAGCGCAGTATCGGAGTTCCGTCATCGTTGAATGTATGCGTGCTCCCGCGGGGTCAGGGGATACAATTCTTAGCGGGGATACGTACCCTGGCACAACACCGGTAAATGTCATCAGTGAGGTCACTCCTAATACAATGTCTAAGATACTTGACTTCATGTATGACACTGATAACATTTCCACACTAGTAAAAATCTAGAAATGTCAGTCAGATCATCTTTAAGTTCATTGCTATGATTCAGAATAGATGTAACTATCATTAAGGAATCTGATTTAATGTCTTAAATTGTATAAATGGGAAAAGGGGGTGGGATTTAATAATCTTTCTTCTTCCCACTCCTTTTTGAACAGTACTTGTTGAATTTGTTTTGTTCTTGATGATGTACTTGACAAGTGCTTTTGTTATTTTTTGCTTTGAAAAAAATTTGTTTTTTCTTCTTAATTAATTTCATTTTTTCCTTGGAATTGTATGGTGCCTTGTGTATCTGCTTTGCCATTGGCTCTTTGTGTTCATGAGATGTTTTGGTTCTTTCCTTTTGTTTGAAACGAAATAAACAAACAAGCAAACAAGTAAGCGAGAGTTATAGTGGACTGTCACATTTAGCAAAATATATAAAATACAATTTGCACAAAACGAATGGGTTTGAGTGAAGTATAACCAGTTCTGGTTCTGGTGCAAATAGTACAAGTTGTTAACAGAACTATATGACATTCTATAATCTCCTATAGAAGATTAAACCATTAGACTGTTGTTTGAATAACAGTGTTCCTGTTCTATATTTAATTCTAACCGTAGAATCTAATGGACTAGAGGCAATAAAATCCCTTTTCAATTTTTTAAAAAATGAAGTCATATTTTTTGACAAATAATTTATGTATTTTTTCCATTAGTAGCTGTGTAATAGGTGGGATAATGTTCGCAGCCATCATGAAGCCAGTCACTGATGCAAAATAAACCCCTACAGGGTGATTTAAGACCTGCCATCACCCTGTCTGGCTTTATTTCTCAATAATGACCGACCTGTGCATTACCCCTGAAGTGTTAGCTTCTATTTTGTAAAGAAACAAAATGTCACCCAGTGCAACAAAGAGGCTCAGTGATGGGTTTTTATTTGTTTTATTTGTTTCTGGGAAAACAAAGGAAGAATAAGCTGGAATAGTCAGGATTTCACAGACAGCACGGCTTTGTGGAATGAACTCACTGCTGGTGTGACTTTTCCATAGAGTTTATTAACAATAACACAAGTACGGAAATTCACCAAGACTCTTTCCATTTCGAGTGATTGTTTTTTTTAGTGATAGCACATGACCAGATAGTTTCAGGTAATACAGTGGCCACAGAATGACTCTCATATAGTGAATCCAAAGCCTTTAGGCCCCAAGGAATGATTGATGTGAATCCCTGAGCTCAACGTCCACATTCCAAAGATCCCATTTCTCAACACAGAGCTCGTACACTATTGTAAGTGTTGATGGCGCTACATGATTTTGTACTCACGCATGTCTCTTAACACTGAATGAGCCCAATTAAGATCCATCACTTCAGTATTCTACCTCTGAATCACAATGAAAGCATTCATTTGAAAGAAAAAGGCTTTGGTCTTTAACAAACGCTCAATGTCACCTTGTCAAGTTCAGACGTGATGTTCCGAACCAAAGTCCTCACTTATTCTTCCACAGTTACACCAGCAGCCTGACTGTTTGATACCCTGAGGTTCTTCGCTCTCTGTTCCCACTAGTACCTTGTTTCTGAGCTTAAATCCAGCATTTGAAGCTCCACAGAGGTCCCAGCAGGGACGCACTGACTCTTTTCTCTCAGCCTTAATGGCAATGAAAAGACAAAAAAAAAAAAACATCTAGCACATTATTATACTGAGTGTTGTGACATTATGATATCCAGTGGCAGGAGAATTTTCATTGAGCTGTGTGGATGTTTTAGAAAATAGTCTGCTACAGAAGATTAGAAGCAAAATGAGGTTAACGTGACAGACTTCTTTTCATGAACCAACCCCTCCTTGTCTCTGCCTCTGTGTCTGTCTCCTCAGGGTTTTTTCCGCCGAAGCATCCAGAAGAACATGGTGTACACATGTCACCGGGACAAGAACTGCATTATCAACAAGGTGACAAGGAACCGCTGTCAGTACTGCCGCCTGCAGAAGTGTTTCACAGTGGGAATGTCCAAAGAGTGTGAGTTTCAGTCCCAGTTTACACTATTTCCTTAAATGGGCTTTTTCAGTTGCAGGATTACAAAAATATCAGGGGGTGAAGTAATTTATCCGGTACCGATAACTCTGCACGTTCCATCGCTCCAAGGTAAAAAAAAAAACCAAACAAACAAAAAAAAAAAAACTTGCCTATGTTTGAGACTAAAACACTGATGTTACTGGTATAGACCTGCCTTTCCCAAACTTAATGTCAACTGTGTGTATTTGGTCATTAGTAAAATAGTCAAAGCCAGTGATATCTGAAGAAACTGTGTGAGGAACAGATTCACCCATAAAAACCCAGTGGTACCTCTGTAGACGTTCACATGGGGTTTTCTCTATATTTAATCTTTGCAATATCATCTTCTTTAGTTTGAGAATTGTTTTGTTTTTTTTCAGTGTACTTCAGACTTTTTTTATTTAATTCACTGATCAAGTGTTCATTAAAATTCAGAGTAAATTCAAAGGTTATTATATTAAAAGCAGCAAAAAACTACTTTTTTTTTTTTTTTTTTTTTTCCAAAATCTATCTTTAACTGAACATAAAAGAAGTGTGTCCAGGTGTTCATAAAAGCCCAAATTAAACTCAAGGGTTATTATACCAGAAACAGATAAAACTGAAAAATAAGGGACTTTTTCAACCAAATATATCATTAACAGTGTGTCCAGCCACTGTCATTGATCCAACTCCATGGGTTTTACTGATGAATCACTGTTGTTTAAGATGATGTGTTTCCACGGTAACTACAGAGCTCCGGGACGTCCAAATGGGTCATATCTGATGACCATGAAAAAATGATAAACTGTATTTTACACCAATTATTTATATGGATTCATAGGATTAATGGATCAGCAGGTATTAAACAGTTTAGATCAGGAGTTAGTTTTGGTCACCAGTGGCTGTTTGGGTCTTTAAGGGTTAAAAGGGGAAAAGGAACAAGCGCAAACAACATGAATAAATTTAAATATGGTATCTCCTGAAAATAAACATGTTATTGATGAACCTCAAAATCTGCTTAGGGATGTCCCGATCCAGGTTTTTGCACTTCCGATCCAATACTGATATTGTTTTGCACTTCTGATCCAATACCGATACCGGCCCATCCGAGCATGTATTAAAGTTTAAAGTTATTTAGCTTCCTTACTTCCTTACTTAGTTGTCAGACTCATGTTGAAAAG